>MU107221.1:0-48289 GCA_012274485.2 Sinapis alba | reverse complement strand
CGTCTGACCTGCCCCGGTATGGTCCGGTACAAACATGGATTTGGGTAGAGACAGCAACTTTGACCCGACCCGTATTCCTTCTAATTGGACCGTGTAAGCGACCCGATCAAAATACGGTAACGGCGTCGTTTCGAGTACCAAAGGCGTGTATTGGATAGGACCGGGCCACGAGGAACTCGCGTCACCAAGAAGCAGAATACCGGAGGAATCTGAACCGGAGATGCAATACGAGAATTTAGAGAAACCCAGTTGGTTAACAAACGACAAAGAGCCCCGGTTCATTCCCATTAAACCGGTTGATTTAGCGTCCTCCTCCGAATCAGAGCTTAAACCAGAGTCCATGCACCCGAATATAGTTCCGGGTCGGGATGAAGATCCGATTACGAACGTCTCGTGAGCTAAGTTGCCTTCGAGTGAGGTAGCGTCGGCGTATGAGACTGCCACGTGGCAAGTATGAGTCTTCGAGTCACATGAAGCGGGTATGGGCAAATCCCGGGTCCGGGTCCTGCAGATTGGCGAGGAGCAAGGTATAGGCGAGTAAGAAGAAGATGAAACCGGGTTAAATATGGATCCCAAGCTGGGAGCTTTCTTGCAGTGAAGCCATGAAAGCTCGCTTCCGGTGTCAAGAACCATCGAGATGTTTTGCGGTGGAGAGCCGACGGAGAGGGAGACGGTGAGAGTGACGTTATGTCTGAACGGAAGCTTGTCTGAAGAAGACTGTGGAACATTCTTGGTTTTGAGAGAGAAGATGAGTGGTTCTTGATTTCGAGAAGATATCTTGCAGAACGTGAGAGGGAAAATAAGAAGCAAAATTGAAATTAGAAGCAATAAATTTGAAAGAGATGATAATGATGATGAAGCCATCATATAAGTCTTTAACTATTTTGTTACGTGCTTTGCCATCTTTATATACAATATTGTGTTTTATTCTCTCTTGACTACGTTTTTCCCGGTTCGTTTCGGTTTACTCTTAATCATTCCTAGACAAAAAGAAAAACTTTGAATTTTAGGTGAAAAACTTTAACTTCTAAAACAATAGTTTTAGTAGCTAGTCAATTCAATAACCATACTACTAATTGGATAACTACAAAAATACTTTTGAGAAAACATAATCTTGTCTCGACCTAACAAAAATCATTTCAGGAAGAGCATTTGGGTTTTGTGTTGTCAATTTTATTTGAATGTTAATAGGGTTTATTAGAGAGAGCCAAGTCTCGACGCAAAAGACAAGTTAGTGGACGAGTAGTTCTTTTTGGCGGTGTCTTTGTGTTTTCTGTTTAGTCTCTGTAGCTCACATCAACTTTGTTCCTACTTTCTTCTTCGTGTTCCCACTTTCTACGGAACCTTTGTTTTTATTTTCTTTTTCTTTCTGTTTTAGGCTTAATTTTATTATTTTCTTGTATCATTTTTACTATAATTAAATCAAAAGGGAGATATCGTGTAAAGTTCAATTTATTAAATTCAATAACCGACTTCAAGGAAAACAAACATATCAAAAACTACAAGTGGTCGGATTGTTCCTTTTGTTCATCTTTTAAGACCAGCATAGTTTTGCAAAGGTGTTAGTGACAAAAAGCAAATGTCTTCTGTCTTATATTATGACTTTTTGATTAGTAGTATTTTGTTACCATACGTGCTAAAGTGCTACCATTCAATGCGACCTCAAAAAGATTGATGTTAAAAAGATAGATTTACGCAACAATTTTGTAATTGTGTGATGTTTTATTTGGTCTGTTCCCATCAGATTAATTTGAAAACAAAATTCTAGTTTTTGTCTCTTTACATTCTATCTTATTTTGTCCCAATCACGTACTGTCAGGGACGGCCCTAAAATTTAAGAGGCCATAGACCATATTTTGAAAATTTTAGCTAATTTTTTTTGTTAATAAATTAGAGGATTAAAAAAATATTTTAGAGAATTTTTTCCTATATAATTTTATTTAAAAATTTTAGGGGCCCAAGACCAATGTTTCCTTGCGTAGTGTATCTTGTTTCCATCACCTAACTTACAAGACCGTCGTATACGTAATGCATGGACTGTATATTCAAAATGATCTTAATTTTTTTAAAGATGTATATTTACTTTTACCTCCCCAGTAACACGTCAAACCGAGTCGTGCTAGCCTTCTAGTATATTTTAGGGAAAACGAAAGTTGAATTATTTTATTGTAATTTAGCAAAGTTTGTCAAAGTTGGCGAAAGGTGGATATGAAATAGATCAGAAAGTTTGTCAAATGTGTATGTGCTGGAGGCAACCCATTCCTAAGTTATTCCCAATGCTCAACAACTCCTTCCTGTTGTGTTACCAAATAACTTGATGTCCTTTTCTTTCAACCATGTACCAACAAAAATAGTTCGGTGCTAGGACAATGGATCTCAACAAATAAGATTATAGAGTTACGTACAGCTGCAACGTGGATATTTTAGTTGTCAAAATCACACATAAATCAAAATTGATTCCAGGGTATTGACTAATACCTACTTAAATAATTTAAACCTTTGTGAAAGAAATGAACGAGGCCTCAAGCATTAAATGTTGCCATTTTTTCCTCAGGGTGATTGGCTATGAATTATAGACCAAACTAATCATGTGAATGACTGAAGAAACTTTGTGGAAGATGAGTTTTAGTCTCCACCAAAACGGAACTTGTTAGGGATGGTTATCATGCAACTATGCTAGTGCACCATCAATATTTTCTAGTCATGTGCGTGCACTGTTCTGGCTTGATCTCTTTTTTAACAAATACTATCCATCTTTAATTTCTGGAATATAATAAATGTTGTAGATTTCTCTTAGAGAGGGTAAACCGGTAGTGGTAGTAGGATTCAATGTCACAGTATAATGCATGATACCATCAGAGCTGGTTTTGAACCCAACTTAAGAAACTTGGGATTGGGCTACACATCTATTATCTTTTTAAGGAACCACTTATATTTGCAAACTTCATTTACTTTAGTTGGTTACAAGTCTGTATACTGAAGCCGTGTGGATGTAGGATGTCCAAATTTAACTTTGATATAGACCCGTTTATGAAGTATGCAAGGCTTACCTTGATATAGACCCGTTTGTCACATAAAGTGTTTTAAATTAAGATAAAGATGTATTATTTCAATTTCTTTAGGGCAATTTTCTTAAATAGCCTTTTAAGTTTTTGTTACAAAAATAGCCCTTAAAAAATAAAATGACCAAAATAGATTTTTTTTTTTTGAAATTTTGTTTTTTTTTTTTTTTTTGAAATTTGAAACCCTAACCCCAAACCCACCCCTTAACTCTAAACCCTAAAGTCCAAATTAATTAACCCTAGGGATATAAATGCATATAAATGAATTTTTTAGCTTCTAAAAAACATTTTGATCATTTTCTTCCTTAAAAGCTATTTTTGTGACAAACAAATTAAAATGAGCTATCTAAGGGAATTTCTCATATTTAGTGGTTATCCTATTTTAATATTTTGGGATATTTAAGGTCAACAATATTTAGTCATATTCAAAAGATCAATAAAATTAATCGTCGAAAAACCAACGCCAAGGAAAATTCTATAAAGGAATGATAGTCAATTTTTGGAATAAATGCGTTATTTGTATTCTTATGTATTTTCCGTGGCAAGGCCAGACCATTGCGTATGGGGACCAGCTCTCTTAACCATGTTATCGTGCTTGTATATTTGTAGTATTATGATATGTTAAGATGTTTGGAAGTCATCCAAGATTTAGTTACGAGTGTGAAAGTGACTGAAGCAGATCAATACGTTACGAATCTATGTGAACTAGTTTTTTTTTTTTTGTCGGCTAGTCTATGTGAACTAGTTTGTCCCATTTACTCAGAGTCTATTATTTCGATTAGCGTGTGCATATATGTATAGTAAACTTCTGCTAATGTACTGTGAATCCAACATCTAATTTTAGTGATTCCTATGTGTGTGCTATAGTGCTAAGCAGGGCCCATCGTGAGGTAAGGTTGAGCAAGCATATGCTTTAAGAAACTTGTTAGACAAAAGAGAAATTTATCTATAAGTCCTATATTGACAATGGTAACTAAAGAGGTCTTAAGGTTTTCGCGCAAGCAAGAAATGAAATATGTCAAGAACATGTCTCTCCATACCTTTCTGATACTAATCAACCCCAAACTATCTAAAAACAGTAAACCTTTTATAAACTAAACAAACAAAAATCTGAATTGATATTTTTTTTGATGCACCCTAATTTCGAAAAAGGTTTAAAATATGCATTTTAAAACACACTCGAAACCATATTCGAGGAAGTGAAGAATGTGCTGCAGAATAAGACAAGTAAAATAGTGATCTACCTCAAACATTGCCCTACAAATACTAACATTTTACATATATTTTAAGTGCGTGCATGTCTTATGTTGTCCGAGCAGGAAGCAATTTGAACGCAATCCGCGCTACATAATGCCATTCTATGTCACTCTCTAACTCTAAGTGTGAAGCTTACATTTGGTAGGTAGCTATTGAAAACAGTATGCCCTCGTTGATATTTCTACACTAGTTACGTGAAGGAAACATTATTTGAGGAAAAGACTTTATTCTGTCTAGATACAACTGTTTTGATTACAGAAAATTTGCTAGGCGGCTCAACAAGGGTAGATGTTTTCAACTCATCATTATAGCATAATCTACAAGGTGATTAGTGTTTTATCTACATAAAAAGGCAAATGATCGTATTGGTGTTGTTGATAATCCATCTTTGATACGATAGTGTGACATTATATTGGTATATAAATTACAAAGGCTGTCTACAATAATGTGAGAGCAGCACCATCAGACGCGTTGAAATAACTCTATTATTGCTTTTTCCTTCACGTTTCGCTCTGTAGATACTGACCTCGAAAATAATTATATTCCCTTTCTAAGATTCTAACCTCTCTAGGAGGCATCATATCACATTTGTTCTGTCTGTAGTTCAAAGATTATATATAGCTGTACAATGCTGGGCAACGTAACTCTCTCTATGTGGATGTGGAAATAAACCATGAGCTTAAACTGTTATACGGATTCTAGATTGTGACTTGTAAGATAAGTAACTAAACATTGTTCTTTCTTTATTCAGTGGTGAGGTGACACAAATGAAGTAATGAAAGAACGTTGGAATAATATTCACATACGAATTCAAACTATATCAATCTCTCACTTTCACCTACAAACTTTTGTATCAATTTTACTCGCATAGAGATATAATCATTACAACGAAAAAAAGAAAAGAAGGAAGCATCATGTTGTGTTTTGTCTTTATGAAGCTAGCCAATGTCGTCTCCGTGAAGAAGCTGTCCTAAACAAAGCAAAGGACGACCTGCTCCTAGGGCGGTTCACCTGTGATCTAGACCCGGACCCTGACCCTGATGATGTTGACGCAGCTACTGATCCAGATGACCCACTGAAACATCCGAAGAGTCTCATGATCCGACCCGCAAACCAACCTGGTCTCTCTCTGCTACTTCTACTTCCTCCTCTTCTCGAACCCCACGCTACTGATCTTCTCGAAAGCCTCTCTTCTCCCAATCTCCCACCATCAACCTCAGTGTAAACCACCGGCATTCCTCCTCTCCATCCTCCAGGGATCCTCCCCACAGCGAATCCTCCACCAGGCAACCTCCAAATCGTCATCCCCGCCGAGGAATCATCACCCTCCTCCTCCTCACGTCCTGCAACCGTGGTGGTTGCTACATCATCATCATCCTCCTCCTCCGCCGGAAGCTCGTGGCGGCAAACGGGGCAGGAGTTACGAATCGCGAGCCAGGGGAGGATGCAGTCAGGATGGTAGATATGACTACACGGCATCCCCCGAGCTAAGGAGTTGAGAAGAAAAGTTTCTTTACAAACGGCGCAGTGAGACTGAGAATCCGACTCGAGATGGGTCGGGTCGATTTCGATAACGGGTAAAGCTTCAATGGCTGATTTAGAAGCAGGTGGATGATCACCTGAGCTGTTGTTGTTGTTGTTGTTGTTGTTGTTAAGTTCGATCTGAGAGATTTGATCTAACAACCGATCGAAACCGGAGCCTAAGAGAAACTCCGTCATGCTCGGCGGCAACGGTCTGAGACCTGAGTCTGAACCGTCGTCGTAGTACATCTGGAAAGGAGATTGGTCGGAAGGGTTAGATCCGCGGAGGACGATGACTGGATTAGGAGATCGGTTGCTTGTGGTGCGAGTGACTGCGGCGACGGGAGGAGGAGGAGGAGGGAATCTGGTGGGGCTGCGGTGTTGACGGTGGAAGGAATCGGAGGTTTGGTGGAGGTGTTCGAGGAAGCCTCCGTCGCAATCAGGACAGGAGATGGAATCGGAGATTAAGACGAAGCGGCTGCAGCTGTAACACCAGTGAGATCCAGAAGCCATAGGGATAGAGATAGAGATAGGGATCTGATATCAATATCTTGAAGAAGGAGGAGAGAACATACGGTTTGAGAGTTGTAATAGAATCGAATGGAGAGAGAGAGAGAAAAGACACGGTCGTGGTTTGTCTTAACAAGAAGAGGAATGGCGTGCACTTAACCGTCCAACTCGTTTGCTGTTGTCATCTTCTGTTTTATCATGCCTCTTCTTGTTTTTTTCTTTTCTTTTTGTTAATTTTTGCTAGTAAAACCGTTTTATTATTCGTCGTTTATTTTTATTTTTTAATTTAACTGTTAGCAAATTTAAAACAGGTTATAATAAAACAGATATAAGAATCTTACAGTTATGGAAGTAAAATAGATGATTTAAACATAATGTTTTTATTTGTTTCTAATTAAAAATTAGAGATTATTTGGTAGCAAAGCTAAAGTCAAAATGCTTTTAAATTGAAGAAAAAATATGCTCTTGAGCTTTGACTTTACATATTAAAAGAAAAAAAGTAATTTCCACAATTTTTCATATTTTTCTTCCACCACTTATGGTTTATACCAGACACCAGTAATACCAAGGAAGCCCACTATATTTTAAAAGGCCCGTGATACAAAGAAGAGCCTATTTAAATTTCTAGTTTTGCATCAAAAGTTCCTCCAATGCTTTACGGGCCTTTACCTAACTTGAGCGACTGTTTCAAAATCCATTCATTATAATTAAAAAGAATTCTGATCACAATTGGAATATATGTGCATCTACTAGTAATATCCGTTAAGTTCAGAGTTTGTAGATTTCTGATTCTTTGCCAAAATACTCTTTGCTTTACCTGTGAACGTGAATACAAATTTTGGCTAAATAGTTTGGGAGTGATAGGAAGAAGAGTTTTTGTTTCTGTTTTAACTTATTAAATATACTACAGTGAATGCACTATGCACTGGTAAAAGAAACGTGAAGCAGTAAAGAAAAGCTAGGAAATGGTTTTATGACAAGGCAATTTTGAAATATGAATATGTTTGCACATGATCATAAAAAAAACAAAGAGTTAACAAAAGATGACAAGAACCACCAATTCACAATTACACAGAGCAAAAAAAAAAAAAGAAGTACAGATTAATTATTAGGAGAAATTAAGCTCAAAAGTTGTAGACACAAGTTCCATCGTCACTTCTAGCCGTTGGATCAAAGTTCTTAGCCGCAGGATCAGTACACCCTTCTGGAACAGGCAAATTCACCTGCTGTGCTCCTTTCCCTGCAACCCAAGTTACACTTCATTTCAGCAACCCTAATTCCATTTCTCTCTTTCCCTCTGTCTCTCTCACCTTCTTCTCTTATACAGTTTCATTTAAATCCAACTGATTCAATAAACAAAGGTGTTTCAAACCTCGAGTTCTAACCGTAGAAAGTTCCGCGGCCAATGGCGTCCGCGTTTGCGTCTCCCAACGCAGCCTCGTTAAGGTATTGATCAGCAAGTTGGACTCTCTTGACGTTCTCTTGTTCCATCACAAGCATGTTTCCATACTCCATAAGCTTCTGAAGAGTCATCTCTGGCTGCTCAAACACTGGAGGACCTTCCCTCGAGTTCACCAGCCTCTTTCCTATCTTCTCCACTCCAAGTCCTTCAACGAACTTCCTCACTTCATCATCGTACACTCTCGCCCTCAAGGCACCAAAGAAATCTATCCACACAAGAAAATCAAGAATCAGAATCTTATACAGAGACACCAACAAGCATATCTTTCTTTATTGTTATTACCAATGGATTGTCCAGGGAACTGATCAACAAGTGTGACAATGTCTTCGTCCTTGATCTTGTCAGTTCTGAAGATACCCTTGCAGACACCAATACGGTCTTCACGTGTCGGTGCCCAGTAGAATTTCTCCATACGTCCATCACGGATGAGAGGAGCGTAGAGGGTGGAGAAATCGTTACCGGTGACGATGATTGGGACACGTGCGTTGTCTTCTTTGTTGTACATTCCTGGGAGCTGGACGTTGGTTGGGTTATCAGCAATGTTCATGAGCGTTGCGTTAACCATCTGGTTGTTGACAGTGTACTGAGTAGTGCCACCCATACGACCAGCACCAGCGTCGAGATCGTTGATGAAGAGAACACACATCTTTCCTTTCTTGATCATGTCAGCTGCCTCACGGTACCTTTGACGGATCAGCTTGGCTGGCTCTCCTGCGTTTCCGCTCTCAAGCTCTCCAGCACTCATCATGATCGGGCTGCAAAGAGATTAAAACATGTTTTAGATTTTTTGTTGATTATGATTCGAATGGGTACCTAGTAGGAGATGGACTCACTTGATGCCCATCTTGGCCATGACAAGCTCGCACTGGAAGGATTTACCTTGACCTTTGCCTCCCCAAATACCCAAAATAAGTGGAACCTATAAAGAATCAACACCAATAGAGTTGGACTCTTTGATGTGTAATAACTCATATATGAACCTAAAGAAGACTATGATATTAGTTACCTTGATGTTAGGCAAGGTCAAGAAGTTTTTGGTGATGTGAACAACAAGCTTGTCCATGAAAGCAGGAGCAATGTAAAACCCATCCATCATGTTGTCCAGGTTGTACCTATATTTCAACAAGTAAACAAAAAAAAAACAATTTAAGAAACTATAGATTGTAAATCTATGAGAGTAATGAGAGGTGGTCTCTAGAGAGATTGAAAACTTACTGCCTAAGACCTTGGCTAATGTACTCATAGGAGCTAAGGACGGGGTTGTGAGTTCCGGTTCCCATGGGAGCTTGGAAGACAGAGTCAACCATACCTTTACCTCTGGTGATGTCTTGTTGGTCGTCAGATGTGTCGTATGCAAGTCCCCTCCATCTGTCTCCATCGGTTTGTTTGTCTTCTTTCACAGCAACCACCTTGAATGATCCGTTGCTCTTCTTGTTGCTCTGTGAGAATCTAGACGCGGTTACAACTTTCTTTCCCAAGAAGGTTGTAGCTGGGACTGCAGCAGCTCCTGCTCCTGACCCGTTCAAGCTCAACTGCAACGAACAGAGGCTAAACTCAAGTTTTGAAACTCAAGATTTGGTTCACATAGTTCACGAACCGGTTTAGAAACGATGTTCAAGCAAACCGGGTTTTGAACAGTGTACTAAAGCATCAAAGTATCTTTCTAGTCAAACTCTTGTAGATTCTATTGAAGACAGAGAATCCCAAAGTGATGCAAAGCCAAAGCTATTCAAGTGGATAACACATGTGCAAGTAAGATTGATTGGAGTACCGGAGCTCTGTTGATGACACCGACGGTGGAAACTGCGGCGGCCATTTCTCACGACTGCGACAGAGTGCGCGTCACACAAGAAGCTGAGGAGAGAGAGAGTTTTGTTCAGAAAAGAAGCAGTGATAGACAGATGCCGGTGTGGTCGAGAAACAGAGAGATTTATAAACCGAGTGATCAACAAAACAACAATTCGTTCTCTCTTCTTAACTCTCTGAGCGCCACACGATGATGATTGGCCAAGTCGCCACGTGGCGCCACTAGGAAGATGCTGAGGAGGCTTCTGTCTTGATTGGTCCACGTGGCATGTGTTTATGAGGCTGTCTTGAAACGGGACATATGTGCCACTGGTTGTGTTTGGCGTCTTAGCTTCGAATGAAGACTTATAACGTTACTTATTACCACATATGCTTTTGGAAAATAATTGTCTTTCCTTTTTGGGCTGAGGATGAGATAGCCATTCATTATGTGATCGCGAAACTTCTACAGAATTCTTCATACAATAAAACTCCAAAGCCTAGATAATGACATTACTCAGTATAACACCAATATCAAATTTACAGTTACATAAGGAGGAAGAAAAAAAATTACAAACAGTAAAGAGATATTTACCAAACAATATACTTTGTGTCGACTAAGTGCCAGTGGTTTGACTGTTATTAAGCTCGAGGGAGACGCTTCTCGCATGTAAGAATCCTGTAACTTGAGTGAGGACCCTCGGATGTGTCACGCAGAGATGTACGCCAACCCATTGCCTTCGTGATCTCTTGAATTTCATCCATAACATCAATTGAGTCCCTAATGTATGCCCGCCCTCCCGGTCTCAATATCCGGTCCATCTCTAACAATATGGTTGACATCTCGCATCTGATACAACCAAATCAATCCATGAATGTTAACCAGTATTCAGCATTACAAAACTCATGTACAAGAGTGAATGGTCACGAGTGACTCCATCATTAATTGTAGACATGAGTTTATCACTTTGAAACTGAGTTACAGAGAACTATTTTACCTTTTTCTTTCAATTGAGAAGAGTCCTGAGGCATGCAAGAAGTCATATGTCCTCGGGTATGTATCAAATGGTTCACACCTGTCGTAGAATGCACGGCTTATTAAAAATCGCTAGAGCCCGAACCTTAATATTAGTTTTTAACATGAGAAGGAAAAGCGACAGTGCATGTAGTAGAATAGCAGGAATCATGGAATACGCTTAATGATTTATCAAATTTCGATTCCATAATTTTAGGCTTTTATATGATGGATTCAAGGAGAAAAGCAGTACCAATCGTGCATCACTCCTAATAGACCACGATCATAAATGACAGGCAATGTATTAGGCCCGCTGACAGGAACTACACTGAGAACCCAGCAATCGAGTTTATGATCATTTAGTGCAGCTGCAAATCTGCCAGAAAACAAAGAGAGATTGGCTAAGAAAGTGAGGTATTATATACTGACATAGTACTCAACAGAAAGATATCATTTCATACCCGCCAAAGCCTGCTCTCATGTCCAAAACGTTTCTTAGTTTCATCCTTTTCCACTTTAAGGCACGGATATAACCCCCTATTATTTCATTCCAGAATTTTGACTCTGCCTTGTATAGCTCTTTCCTAGCAATGTAGGAATCAAATGTTATCGTCTGTAGCCTATCAGGTGGAGTGTGGAGACGGGCAGGCCATGCAGGAACATTGCCTCCAGATCCATTCTCAGGTATGCGACTGATACAAGGTTTCAGGTTTGTGTACCTAAAGCACGAACAAAACAACATGAGACATAGGAAGAGAATTTTATCACATATTATGTAAAGACAGACTAGATACAATCAACCATACTAAATTGAAAGACGTTGACATTTTGATGCAAGTCTAGTAGCATAAGTTACATATAGCTTTATTAATTTGTTGATATGGTTTAGCAAGCTATGTCATTGTTTCACAATCACATAAAGAGAGAAAGATTTAGCAGCTGTACCAAACGTTATCAGGGTCATCAGATTCATCGCAAAGAGGAGGCTTGGTTCCAGCCTCACGACTCAAATAACAGTTGTTGTTAAGGGGCTTCTGCCAAATTGCAATGTATCCTTCCTTCTTTACAAGCTTCCAGCAAAGGCTAGTCGTAAGATTCAGCATCTCTGGAAACCAAAGCGTCAGATTAAAAGAGCAGACATATTGCCTGAATCGAAGTAGCAGAATGGAAACTAAAAACTACGCGCCATGATCACTAACTCCAAGCAGATTAAATGGGATGTTACCTGTCCACTGTTCTTCTAAAGCGGCTTCATGCTTATAAACAGGCTGTGCAGCCCAAGCAAAATATCCTCCAGCGCGCAGCATTCTATTGATCTCAAGGAGCAAAATTCCATCTTTATCACAAAGAACGAAACAGCAGAATAAGAATTTTCCTCAAAATGAATAGAAGCTAAAGCGTAGTTCACCACAGGGAGCTAAAAAGCTACAGTAATTGCGATCCTAGTATATTTCTGCTGTACTAGGTGAAGAATAAAGCACACCAGAGAAAACCTTACCATCACGAGTCCAGTTAATCCTACACCTCGAACAATGAATGAGATCAAAAGCTTGGCTTGGAAATAACAAACGCCTTGTAGCAAATGCTGCCGCCATAGCAGGCACACCACGCTCAAGAGCAAACTGAATCTGATTCTCATGGACATCTTTTGGTGCAACAGACATCGTCAAAACATTGCGTGACAATAGATAAGCGCCAAAACTCGCCACACCACAACCAACATCTAAAGCAACCCGAATACGCTTGCCAAACGTGATATCAGAAACCATCTGTGGACACAAAGTCAGAGTTCAAAATCAGATAAACAGATACATGACGCAATGCAAAATGAGCAAAACCTTAGAGATCTGGTCCAAGTACTCGTCAGCTCCATGAATAAACTGTGTACCACCTCCAGGAAACTTAAACTTGCTCTTGTCTCGTGGATCTCGTGAAATCCAGTTTTGACCACCTTTATCTTCAACAAGCCGAGTATGAGGAACATTGCTGAACCACACCTATCCGTAAAAACAAATCATCCACGTCCCCAAATCAAACTCTAAACAATACTATTCAAGCAAACGTCAAGACATGTTCTCTGATTAAGAAAAAAAAAAGCAAAACTTTTTAAGATCTCAAGCAGAGGAATGAATAATTGAATACCTCGTCACGGCTTCTAGGCCATGGAATAGGCTGACGATAACCTTTAGGAGGCGGAACCAAGCAATTCAAGCCTTTGCCTTTCTCAGGGCAATGACGCTCGAATTTCTCTCCACGTTCTGTCGATCTAAGCTTCTTAATCGCATCAGTGTTATCTAAACAAGGTATATACTCTCTCATACTCTCACGACACATCGCGAATTTCTTAACTCTAACCCTAGGTTTAGATACGCCGTCGTTTTTCAAAACTACGATCTCAGTTTTGTTCCCTGAATCTTCTTCCACGGATTCGTCGCTCTCAACCTCACCTACCTCGAAATCATCAGACATCACGCCGTTCGCATCTAGTAACCCGAAGGTCCGAATCGGAGCAGGCGGAGGTGGAGAAGGAATCGTAGGAGGCGGAGGAGGAGGATCAGCCTTCGTCTCTGTCTCCGTCACCGTCACCACCGAGGGAATCGGCTGTATTACGATGGCGGGGGGTTCGATCTCGGTGTGATTGGGAGGGATGATCGAGGATAGATTGAAGGTTTTGTTACTATTGGGAGAGATGGAGACCTCAGGGATCGAGTTCTCGGAGGAGGAGGAGAAGAAGACGAGCTGCTTGTAGCCATCGTGGGACAAGTGCTTGCCAAAGTAGAAGAAAACGACGGTGGCGAGAAGTAAGGAAGAGATCTTGACGAGCGTGGGGCTTTTGAGAAGATCGCGATTCGCGGCGAAGGGTTTCATGTTGCTTGCGTTTGAAGGGACGATCACCGATCCCTCTTCTGGATCTGGTGCACTGTGTTAGTAACTCTGTGTGATGACTAAGTTAGGTTTCATAGTTTATATATCGGTTAGAGTATATAAATGCAATTTCTATATTCGTTTAGATTACTCTGATTATTATTAGCTGTACATGCAAAGACAATTATGCTGACTTGGGCTGTTTGAAACTTTATAGGCTATGCTTACTTGCTGATGTGCCATGAAATTACAGGGTCAACTTCTACCTGTTCGTTTATAAACATGATACAACATCTCTGGAAGAAAAAAACTCTATGAAGGTAGAGCGATGTGTTTTGTGGAGTCGTCGTAGTGAACTCTAAAGGGTTCAAGCACTTGAAACCAGAGCTGTCTCTCTGTGTTTGCAGCAGCGGATAAGAGCTTCACACGAGTGGACAATCAAGCAAAGAAGAGAAGTGTGAGCAGTTTATTATAGGCTGTGATATACAAGACACTACAAATGCGAGAAGAGGATGGATCCAAGATTCAAGTAAGCTTTAATCTGATGCAAATCTGTTTTGCTATAGCCTTTAGGCAAATATAACATCATTAATCTACTCGACAACTTTGGCTTGTGTGTTTTGTAAAATCTCTGGATTATATTGGTGAGAGATCTGAAAATCGTTTTTCTCACAGAGGTCACCACACCAAAATATGCAAAACTGATGAATCATGATAACTTGTCTTTCAAGTAAAGTGATCACTTCTAGGTTATCACAAGTACTGAAGTTAGAACCAACTTTTTTTTTTTTCACCATGCAATGATGTTTCTGTCAAATTATTTACATTTCTCGACTACGAAACTAAGAGTGTGACTCAAATCTAAACCTTAAACCTTTCTACCTTCTCATTAAAATCTCTAAACACCATTAATCTCCTCATGATCTGAGATCCTTCCTACATTTCTCTTAACGTCCCAACGAAAGCTCTCTAATCGGAATCCTCGAAAGCAGCCTTGGAGATCCTCTGACTAACCTCTTTCCTGAACGCAAACCTTGTGGCATCAATAGCTAAGCAAATCCGCTGAGTGATTCTGTGCCTAAACATCCAAACCGTGACGAAGTCACAACACTCCTTGAGCCCATACTCTTCCACGAACGTCCACCACCCTGTCGTCAAATCAAACGACGACTTCTTCTCACCAAGCCAAATCTCATGAACCTTCCCGTCTGGTCCGTAAACCGTAAACCTAGTCTCCTTTCTCCCTGATCCGTCAAGAATCTGCTGAAACTTCTTCCTAACTTGCGACTTCGATAAAGACAGCCTGTTCTGTTCCACCTCGCTCGTCGTCAGCTGCTTTTGAATCGGTCTGCTGCATTGCCCGACTAAGCTACGGTGAATGATCTTTTCAGGTGGAGTCTCTGGAGCTTTCCATCGGCTCAGAAACCTCAAGGTTTCTTCTGAGTCGTCTTCGTCTATTTTCAGCCAAGGTCGGACTAAGTCGTGGCTCATAGACACAAGGATGCGTGAGACCTCACGAGCATCGTCTTCCCTTGCCTTTTCTTCTTCTTGAGTCAAGCTTCTTGGTGATGTTGTTGTCGTCGTCGCTGACTCTGAGGCCACGATCTTGTCATCGTCTTCTTGATTAGCGTCTTTGGCTTCTTGTTCCATTATCTTCGTATCAGCTGCTTCGTTTGTCGATGACTCAGCGGACACGATCTTGTCACTGTCTTCTTGATTAGCATCTCTGATTTCTTGTTCCATTATCTTCATATCAGCTTCGTTTGTCGATGACTCAGAGGACATGATCTTGTCATCGTCTTCATGTTTGGTATCATTGTTCAGGACTTCTTCGTCTTGCGTTGAAGACGCCATGGTCTCTGTTTCGGTTTCTTTCTCCGGTGAAGAAGTTAATGAGAAAAGACTTTTGTGTTTGGGATCTTCTCTCGAGCGAAATGGGATTATTATGGATCACTTCATCTATTTATAAGACTTGGTTTTGACTCTGCCCCTTTTTTTTTCATAAAGCTTTATTTCGATCCGGTTTAGAGTTATATACCAAACCGGACTAATGTGATAATAAAACCCTAGCTAACCAGAACCTTAAAAACGTTAAACCCTGAAAAAACACAACTTGCTCCACTCCACAGAATCAAAGAAGAACACTAAACCGGTGCCGATGGGTTTCGCTTGGTGCGTACGGAGGTCAGCATCTAGGTTAGCTTCCGTGTTTGGTGGTGGCCGGTTAGGTCGAATCCGATCTATCTCCGCCGTTGTTAACCGTCCTTCTCTTGCTCTCACCCCATCTCCGTTTCGTCCTTTTGCCCTTTACTCGACGGCTATTGATCGGATGAGCTCCGAGCAATCGCTTCTCCGCGTGATTGATTCCGAGATCAACACTGCTCTCCAAATCGATGATCCCGATTTGGTAACTTCGCTTAATTTGGAAATGGGAATTTGAAAGTTCGCTGCTTTATACCATTTGCTGGTTTCACTTCGTATGTGTTAGCATATGCACTGTGCTTGAGTGAATTTCTCTTTACAATGCATTTGCTTTTTGAAGGGTATTGAAAAGTTCTTCACTTTGTGAAACTTTAATGATATTGCTGTTAATAGTGTTAGGTCTTTGTAAGCAAGTAGGAGAGATTGTATTTGACTCAGAATAGCTAAGTTTCTGATAATGTTATTACCTTTAGTAGAAGATATATGTGTTAGCATATGATATTTGCTTTACCGAAAGACTCTTTACAATGCATTTCCCTTTGAAGCTTACTGAAAAGTTCTTCACTTTTTATGAAATTTCAATCATATTGCTGTTATTCCCCATTGATTGCTTTCCATAGCTATGCTTAAGCAAGTAGCAGAGATTGTGTTTGACTCAGAATAGCCAAGTTGCTGATGATATTCTTACCTTTAGTACAACATATAGGTCTATGTTGCTGATTTTTCCCTTACATTCTGTTGGGGTTTTGTTGGGAGCAGGATGAAGAGACGGCTCCAGGAAGGTTCCCTTTATAGAATTACTCTTTACAATGCATTTGCCTTTGAAGCGTATTTGAAAAGTTCTTCACTTTATGAAATTTCAATCATATTGCTGTTATGCCCCCACTGATTGCTTTACAGAGCTATGCTTAAGCAAGTGTTGGATCTTTATAAGCAAGTAGCAGAGAGCCAGAGATTTATTTGTTTGACTCAGAAATAGCTGAGGCTCTGATAATATTCTTACATTTACAAGATCTATGTCTGGACTGTTTTTGTTTCTCTTACATTCCGTTGGGGTTTTTGTTGGGAGCAGGATGAAGAGACGGCGCCAGGAAGCTTCCCTTTCAAGATTGAAGACAATCCTGGACATCAGACTGTAACATTGACTAGAGATTACAAAGGGGAGCATATTAAAGTTGTAGTAAGCATGCCTAGTCTCGACGGTGATGAAAATGATGATGAGGATGATGATGACGATGATGGTCATAGCAATGGATCAAGTATTCCACTAGTTGTGACTGTTACCAAGAAGAGCGGGCTCAGCCTTGAGTTTAGTTGTATGGCTTTCCCGGATGAGATTGCCATCGATGCTTTATCTGTGAGCAATCAGGGGAGTACTTTGGAGGATAAGTTGGCGAATGAAGGGCCTGATTTCGAGTAAGCTTTGTGAACTTAAAAGATTTTTCTTATGTAAATAACTGGCAGAAAGGTTGTGTCTATATAAGGTTCTGTTGTGTTTCGTTTGCAGATGCTTGGACGAGAATCTGAAGAAGACATTCTACAAGTATCTGGAGATCAGAGGAGTGAAAGCAAGCACTACGAACTTCTTGCACCAGTACATGATGAGAAAAGTGAAGAGAGAGTACTTGCTCTGGTTGAAGAATGTTAAGAAGTTTATGGAGGAGTGAAAGGTTCCTAAGTACCCTTATAAATGTAACTCTTATGTTCGTTGTTAGGATTCATATGTTTGCAGAATCTTTGAGGATTTATGGTGATGGATTTTTTAAGCTCATATGCGACTTTGTATTACGTTTGATTCACAATACACATCCAAACTAAAATCTAAGGAAATAAGATAAAATGATAAATAAGAAAGGAGTGACCTTACAACGAGTTTTTCTTTTTTTTTGACAAGAGAAGCTAAATGTTCTTCATCTTATGAGCAAGATCAAGTGGTAAACAGAACAAAGGAACTTATTTTTGGTGCAATTCCTAAACCCTAAATCAAAACCACTTCAGAAGAGAGGGTTTCAATAACAATAATAATAGGATATGATATTAGCAGAGAGGAAACAAAAAGCCCATCCTCTCCTCCTCAAGTCTCAGCACAAAGAGACTTCTACGCTTGGATGGGAATGTCTTGATGGGTGTAAGTAATCCCATTGTCTCCATCCACAACTTGTCCTTTTCCTCTCATTATCCTGCAACCACAAACCATTCTTCCTTACAAAAACCATTTCACAACCAATTTTTTTTTAAGAAAAGTATGAAACCAAAACTGTACCATCTGGTTGTAAGTAATCCCTCCACTCCCACTGGACCACGGGCATGGATCCTGCCTGTGCTTATCCCCACCTATGCCCCAAACCAAAACTTACTTCATCAGACTCTTCTCTTTTTTCGTTTAGTATATAAGATTATTTGCATGTCTCTCGCTTACCTCAGCACCAAGTCCAAATCGAAAACCATCAGAGAATCTTGTGCTTGCGTTGTGGAACACAGCAGCGCTGTTCAAGGACACGTAGCTTAAAGTCAGTTACCAACATGATCAAAGGTCAGAGATGGTTAAGCAAGTTTACCTGTCCACTTGGCGAAGGAATAGCTCTGCAACTTCGGGATCTTCTGTCACAATGCAGTCTGTGTGTGCACTGCTCACAACAACATACAATACAAGATAAAGAGTGAATATTTCCAGCACAAGATGCAAAATAATTACAAACGTCAGTGTCGGTTAAGTCGAGTTATTACCTCCCATGTCGGTGAATGTGATCTATAGCACCATAAACGTCATCTACAACTTCAACGGTGCACGCCTTGGAACAGTACTCATGATTGAACGACCGTGCTTCTGGTAAGTTAAGTATTTTACTTGCCTTTGCTCCACCGTACAAAGTGACTCCTGCAGTTTAGCATACCTCATGATTCATCTATACAGAAGGTATGTACACATACATGTATATGAGACATCTCGATAGTGTTATGACTTACCATTGCTCTGTAGAGCAAATATAAGCTCATTGAGCACAGCATTCAGCTCCAGATCTTTATGCACAAGAAGTGTTTCCTGAAAAAAAAACGAGGGAAAGAAAACATAAAACAAAAAAGCTCATTACATTACTGAAATCTAGAAGAAAGGTAGAAGTTCTCTTACCATGGCATTACAAGCTGCAGGATAATCCAGCTTTGCATCAGAAACTATGCGCTTAGCCATATCCACATTACAAGCCTTGTCGACGTATACATGACAGATTCCATCTGGATATTACACAGTTAAGTCAGCATCACTCGTCTAGCACAATCCTACTAGATAATTCTACGGAGAAACAAAGTTTAAACCGTACCTGCGTGGCCTAGAACAGGGATTTTTGTAGTGTTTTTTATCTGGGAAACAAGCTTGTTGCTGCCTCTTGGGATCACAAGATCAATAACGTCATCAAGCTGTCGCACAAATGCAAATGGTTTGGTTTAACAAATGATATAAAAGACTTGTTGCAGCTCCAAGTTTGTAAAAATCCGTTTTACCTTGAGCAAATCAGGAATCTCTTCCCTTGAAGTCACAAGTCCAATGAGTTTACCACCCACAGTCTCTGGAATTGCATCAGTGATAACCTAAAAGTTCACCGTGAGCTTAAAGTGGTAACTTTTGAGGATGCATATAAATGATAAAGCTATTCGAATCCGAGGCTGTACCTTGTGTAAGATAGCATTTGACCTCCGAGCCTCCTTTCCACCCTTCAATAGAAGACCATTTCCACTCCGGATGGCAAGTGAAGCAATCTGTTTGGTTTGTGGGCAAAAGCAAAGTTTCAGCAAATTTACATTCAAAGAAGAGAGAACAACTCTTTAACATACCTGTACAAGTGCATCAGGTCGAGACTCAAAAACAATCAAGAGTACGCCTAACGGGGATGAGGTCTTCTCCAAAACAAGACCATCTGCCACCTGTAAAAGCAATGGTCACAAAGAACAAATAGCATAAACAACTATTATAGACTGTAAAACTAATTATATGGTAAGGTATCCTCTACTTACCTCAGTTTTCTTTAGAACACGGCCAATTGGATCTTCCATGTCGGCTAGCTTGCGAACTGAAGCTGCAAGGCTTGAGATCTATCAAGAACAAAAAAAAAAGAGGAAGCATTAGAAAACACAAATAGCTCATAAAGAGAGGTGACCATGAATACAGGCTTACCTTTGCAGGTGTCATAACCAAACGAGCCACCAATGACTCTTCAAGTCCAGCTTCTTGTGCTGTAGCCACATCTAATTCATTCTCAGCTCTGATTGTCTTCTCATTTGCTTCAAGAGCATCAGCTACACTGTACAGAATTTGTTTCCTATCCTCTGAAGATAAGGCCTGTAGCAAATCACAAACAGTTTAGGTACATCTGTAACAAGCAAGAAAAAAGTTTCTGGCATGATTAGTATGAAAGAGCACCCTAGCAGTACCTGAAGCTTCCTGGAACTTTCCCTTGCAGCTACTGCCATGTCACGAGCAGTAGAATCTGTGATCGGAGCCCATAAACGAGCATCTTGATGGAACAAGGTTCCAACACGCAGTCCTCTGAGGACTTTATCTATGTTCTCAGCTGCATACCCACTATAAAAACAACCAAATATCTCAGCCAAACATATATTCTGGTAAGAACTGTAAGCCAGATCAGAGTCTAATCATGCATGATAAGTGCCAAAGACCTGGTTATGATGACTGGGATCCCAGCATAAGCTGCATTCACTGCAGCTTTCACTTTAGCAGTCATGCCTCCTCTTCCTAGTCTTGACTTGTCGCCAAATGTAATCTCATCTTGATGTTTTTCTTTGATGAACGTGTGGATCAGCTTTGAGTTAGGATCACTAGGAGGACCAGTGTAAAGACCTTCAACATCACTCAGAAGAATCAGAAGATCAGCTTTCAGTTCCAGCGCCAATAGAGCAGCTAAGCTGTCGTTATCCCAAAAGATGCCAGACGAATCCTGCATATATTAAGTGCATTGAAGCTGAACATTAGACTACATATATTAATTGAACATCTTAAAGAGGGATAAAACAAACCTGATAAGGAGCTCTTCTCGTGCTAATAGCATCATTCTCATTGAAAATTGGAATAACCCTCAAATCAAGCATAGACTTCACAGTTTCATTAAGTTGTTTCCTGAACTCCTTGTCTCTGAAACTACTGTCATTCACCAGTAGCTGAGCCGCAGTCACATCCAGCTAGCCAAAGAGAAAAAAAAAAGCATCAATATTTGGAACTCTAGATAACAATCTAGCGAACAAGACCATAGTTTTTTTCTGGCAGTAGGATCACCTGGTCAAACATAGTTTCATAATAAGCCATAAGACTGCTTTGTCCAACACCAGCACAAGCCTTCCCATCAAGTTCACTCTGAGGCTTCTGGAGATCAGCAAAGCTGCAATCCATCAAAGAAACAAACTTCAGCCCCAAAAAAAGCTAGAATCATAAACACAAAACACATCTCTCTGTTATTTTCCCAAACCATAAGGCAATGGTCTAGCCATTTGTAGTAACCTGCTATTGACTAACTGTCTGTAGCGAAGCCTTTGGCGGCCAAGGCCAACCGCACCAGATGACACCAATATCACCTCAAATCCATCCGAGTTTAATTCCGCAAGCTGACATTAATATTTTTTTTTTACAAATTACATATATATTTTTTCACATGTCTTTCATGAAACCTTTTCACAATTTTGTTGATAAAACAAAAAAAAAAACTGGTTTATTATTAAGTTAATACCTGTTCACAGAGAGCTCCTAAGCGACCAAGAGCCAATCTTCCACCTTTCCCAGTTACAACAGCGGTTCCAACCTTTATTATATTTACCACAACAAAAAAAAGATTAATTACCAGAAAATAAATAACTACATATCTAGTGACATGCAGATTAAGATTCATAAACGTAATTACCAGAGGTCTGATATTTATACAGATTCACGGAACAGTTTGAGTTTATAAATCATAAAGTAATCATTTTTATTTTCCTCAGCAGCAAAAAAAAGAAAAAAACTTTAAAATGAGATTAAGACAGAACTAAAGACATGTCCACGACGACGAACACTTGTCAGATCAGACGAACGCCGAGAAACACGGTCGCTAAATCTGATAATGCGAACGAGAGAGAGGCGATACCTTAACGACGATACGCTTGACGTCTCTAGCGAAAGCGCGTGAACGATCTAGCTCCTCCATTTGTCGCCTACCAAAACCTCCCCGAGAAGGAACGAGTTAACTCAGTGGTTCGTCAGTGACCGAGAGAACCAAATAGTATCTGATGATGAGGGAAGTGTGGAGATGAACAAGGAAGAGATGAAGGGGTTTATAAACACAACTACAGATCCTGTTACCAAACCACGAGGCGCCACGTGTGGATATAAGGGTATATTTGGAATATCCAACCCGATTGATGAAGTGGTGCGTGGTGATTGGGTGGTGCAGGTTAAGAGATATTAGGGTGCGTTGTAGGAGATTGTTTACTCGGGTTTGTGGGTATTTTTGGTAATTAAAAAAATCGGCGGCTGAGGAAGCGCCGTGAGCAAACGCAAACGGAGATCAGAAGAGGACAAGTGAAAAAGCGTACAGCAATGCAATTTTTAGATGACGTCTAGTAAAAAAAAGTAATAAAATCGTAATCTTCTTTTTTATATGCGGCGCCCCAACATTTTTTAATATTTATTAAATATTTAATACTATAATAATGTTATGGTCCACATTAGAGGGCAATGATTAACTATGGGATGTATAATGTATACTAAAATAAGCACAATTCAGAGTGTATCAGCAACTTTTACTAGAACAAATTTATAAATAAAGTATTTTTTTTTTAATTGGAAATTTTTTTCTGCCTACCTATTTAGAAAACATATTTACAGTCTTGTCAAGAAAAAAAATCAGTGAAATTAGATAGAATGTAAATTTTCCAAATTCACATAGAAACTATTTATAACTCCTGTAAAATAAAGTACCTTGAAGATATTTCTCTTGACTACAGGCTGTTTTGTTATTTTCATTCTTCTTCTATGTTCATATTCATGAATCTAATGATAACCATATAAAATCGTTACCAAATTAGGATGAAAAAGTTTTGCATTCAGTACGTTAAGTTATATTTTTATTATCTCTAATGACTTATGAAATGGTGTCCTGTCAAATTGTATAAAAAATAAGTTAATAGGTAACTAACGTATAAGCTAATTATTGGTTATAATTCAATATGATAACATTCGTTCATATTTGCTTCATTATTATATTTAATACACACATTAAATAAATACCACATGAATATTCGCTGGGTGCTAAAGGACACGTATATACTATATAGTACTTTGGTAAACCATTTTTTAAAAAAATGTATTTTTGTCAATAATTTTTTGAAAAACAATCATGAAGTTAGCTTCAAAGTAATTAAATTCTGTATTGACCATATACTTTAAAATTTGTATTCTTCCTCTTTTGTCTATGTGAAAGCTTATTAAGGTTATAGCTAGGTTTTGGTGAATGCGCTCTGTATGTTTAAATGTTTACATGTACATTGATGCATTCTTGACTTTTAATCTCTGATTAATCCACGTAATCTCATTATTTAGTTGAGATTCATATACTTATAAGTACAATAACATAGAAATGTTTTAATATATATGGTGTGATATTTAGTTATTACGTTGTTTGTCATTGAGTGTACGACTGGTTTAGACAGATACTTTTATGTTACACTACAACGATCGTTGTAGCTTTGAGTCGAGGACACAAAATGATCAACTTATTCTTTTGTGAACAACAAAAGTTTGATGTTCTCATCCATTTGAAATCCACTTATGACTCATGAGCAATAGGGCTGATTAGTATTTATTACAAAATGTTAACTTATTGATTATTTATGTTTTTTTAATTATATGGAGGTTCTGAAAGATAAGTTCCATAACCTTCCAGGTCCGGGATCCAGCAAACACTGATACCATAAGAACAAGGTCTATGGCGTAAAGTATCACTCTCACGGTGGATCAAATCCAAGAGCACAACAGCATTTATTTGCCCCCCCCCCCCCAAAAAAAAAAAATTAACTAATTATTAACTGGAGGTATTCACATTGTTAAATGTTTTCTTTAGATAAGTGAAAGATGTAAAAATTCAATATAATAGCCACGATCCAGTTTCTATAGATCTAATATATATGATAATGTAAGTACTGTATAAAAAATACGATATGGCCAATCCAATTGCCTTAGATTAATAATCCAACATGAAAAAGTTATATAGATTATGGCCAATCCGATTTCTCTAGACTGTTATGATATTAATGAATATGAGTGCCCTTATCGAGATTCTCCAGATAGTTAACGTGCCCACTGCCAAGTATATTTAAAACATCAAACATTTCATTGGCCTTTTAAGAAGCCAATGATCATTAGTGATGGATTCAGATGGATCAAATTTTACATTTTTAATGTTATGACTAGAGATAAAACAATATGATTATGATATAGCACACTGGTTAATTTCAATAAAATTCATCTGAAAAAAAAAATACGGAGTAAATTACATTTGTGATTTGCATAATCGCATTGGAGGGGATAAAAAAAAGCATGAGAAATCCAATAATTAACTTCAAAAGATGTACATGAGACTGAAATAGTTCATTGGTGCTTGAGCTTTCAATAAATGTGTGGCAAATAAAATCTCTCAAATTTTCTAACATAATGTGAATGATTTTGTTTTTGACTTCCTAACAAACTTAATTACTACTACTAACTTATTCAACGCAACGAATAGTGCATGAGGTTTGGTCAAAGGCTAAAATGCCATTGTTCCAAGTTCCAACACTTAAATTTCCCCCTCAGTTTTACTAATTTCTTTCAGTTTATAAGTCTTACTTTCTATAATTTTCATATTCGATCGATCGTAAGGTTTCTCGTTAATGGAAAATGTGTAACAAATAAAACAAATGTAACGGAAGGAAGGCACGTGGTTTGATGCGATTATAGGGTCTCAGATGTCTGATTGTTTGTGGGGAATCACTGGTCATATGTGCATGTGCACTCTTTTTAGCCTTTAGGTCCACCAACTCCAATATTTTATTCAATTAATAAGATTTCATTTGTATTTTTCTGTGTTTTTAATTTTAGGATGTTATTTGAACTAATTATCTCATTTGTAACCAACGACATATCATTTTCAGAGATAATTATATAGACATTCACATTTAGACTCAAGTATGCATACACAGCAGCAGCAGCACATGTGTACATAAGCATATAACATTGTAAAAAAAAGATACGATTTGGATTGTTAGGTATACAACATGACGATGGAGTAGTAAATGGAAAATACATTTTATATTGGAGAAGCATGATTCGTAAACGCATGCTCTTTGATTAGAAATTATAACTGGTAGGCTATGTGATATTGCTTGTTTTAATAAACCCGTAACTGTGTGGTGAACAATATAAAAGCCTTTGGTAGTTTTGCATAATTACGTGGACAAATAAGTTTCAAAATGGTTGAAAATGGAACTTTTATTTCGTAGCATTTTGGGTGAATGATAAGAAGTGATGTTAATGTCTAATAACTTGTACATTTTTTTTTATTGCATGAAATCAATCCACGTATGTGTTTTCCAATATATATATATATAGTAGGATGAGATTGAAATGCAGACCCATGAAATGATGGCGTCAATACAAAAGAAACACAAATATTAGTAGTGGACCTTTATCTTTACGACCCATATCAACCTTTGATTATATATACAACACATACATAAATTGAACATAGTCATATTCGAACACGACGTTATAACATTGCCTCAAAAATCTTATGGGTTCTGTTCAATTTTTCTAAAAATATTATCACGGGTGATGTTCAAATGAATCTCGTCCAAAAATATAGTCAGGGTTGAGAAAGCGCATATTCTTTTAAGTTATTAGGATAACCTCTAAGAGGAGAAGAACATTGTCATGACAAGAATGTATGGCTACAATCTTTTTGTGGGTACAATCCAATTTGAATTGACCTCTATGGATTTTAATTCACGAGAGAAAGTAAACACACTTGTAAAACTAGGACACGTATCTAGTTGGGGCACATGTAGGGAGTCGAACATGGGAGCTATAAAGATAGACAGGTTCCAAACTTGAAGACTCGGTATTTACACAAAAAACAAACTTCACGGCTCTACGTAGTAATTAAAGCTAGAGGCTCACGCTTCTACCCCAAAAATAACAAAGATAACGTAGCGATGCAAACAAGTTTTTTTTTTTTTTTTTTGTGCTAGATAGAACTTAACAAACAAACAAGTTTTTGTGATTTTTTACAAAAAAGAAAAGGTTGAGGTAGAATGATCAAATGCACGTATTCGTTAGAGAATAAGTTGACGGTAATTTGATTATGGCTTAAACTGAAGTTTAATGATTATATATGATATATACTACTCTTCCCTCCGTTTCATATTACTTGTCGTTGTAGGAAAAAATTTTCGTTTCAAAATAAGTGTTGTTTTAAAGTTTCAATGCAAAATTCATTAATAAGATTTTATTTTTTATTTTTTTATTAGTTAAAATATGGTTAGGTGTATATGTAATTGTGTTTTTATTTTAAAAATATACAAAATTATATATATATTTTTAATATTGTGTGAATAATCTAGATAAACAAGTAATATGAAACGGAATGAGTACGTTATAATATTAACTAAAACACACAAAATGGTGGTATGTGTCCTCGATTTATAGTATAAATATTATGTGTAAATCGAATCGTTTCATATATAATTACATTTCCAGTGATTACAAGCAACTAGTCAATTTTGTCTTACATCATCTCTTATAGCGAAATAAGAGCCAAAAAATTACGGTTTATATAACAAAATGTCTTTCAAAATGGGTCCAACCACTTGTCAATTATTCATATATTCTTCCAAGTTTCGTCACATATATCTCCCAGCTTTTAGCGTATGATCATATAACGCTTGAAACCAACGGTTTCTCTACACCAGTTGTCGCATATATATATATATAATGTGGATATACCAGAATAAAAACATATACTCCATGAAATAAATTGATAATAAAGAACCGTCAAAACTCACAAGCTGATGAAATTAAAATTAAAAAAATTGTGGACACGAGAATCCTAACCAAGCAAGAAAAATATGATTACAGATCAATACATCTTAATATACAGTTAACTAGCTAGACCAGCCCCAAAATGGTCAGTTTTATTATTTGGAAAGTAGTTTAGTTAATTTGCCTCTTAAGGAACCAGAGAGATGTACAACCCTAAACGGCTTAACCCTTACTTTAACTGTTACAAAAGACACATATCATACTATTACTCAAAATAATTACTTTCAAAAATTATTTTTAATATGTTTTATGGACATCGACTGGCCAAAATAAAAACACATTTTTCGCTGTGCGTTATAAACATTACTCATATTAGATAGATAAGATATTTTATTCGACCAACAAAACAAAGAAGAAGAAGAAGAGAAGAATAAGATAAGGTGATGGAGTATATAAACGTCTTACAGAACATGCTACACTTGGACAAACTCAATTGGCGTAGCAGCATTAATCATTATATTTCACAGCCAATGTAAAGCAGTCACGAGTCACGAGCGTCCAAAAAAGTTTAGTGCAGTCACGTTCAAAGAGACTATTTCCCAAAAAACAAATAATTTATCCCAAAATGTATCCTCTAGGTAATAGTATTAATTTATAAAAAAACTGAACAAATCGATAGCTAACAGTGAGCGTTTCTTTTGATTTCGTTTGCCCTAATAAATTGAGTACCCGAAGTTACGTGAGAACCAAAAAGTTTGTGGGAGACTATCTTTTATTGCTTTTGGGTTTGATTTGTGTCTGAGGGATCATGCAAACAATAGAAAAAGTAGTATCTCCTTTCTTTTCCAAACAGAAACTACACAGATTCTTAGAGCAAGTCCATTGGTTAGAGACTCTTATGAGTTCTAATGAATAAATTAGTAGTTAATTTTATGATTTGAAAAATTTAGAACCTTTATTAGTCTAATTATTTTTTCCATTCTCCAATGGAAGAATCTTATTGAGGTTCTTAAATTTTTTTTTTTAAGTTGAAATTTTTTGTTCTTAAGTTTGTTTCCTATGTGTTTCTTAGACCAGAATCTTCGATGGGATTGTATCATATGCTACGCAATTGAGATATGCATTCACACAGACTGCATTAAGGAACACAACCATACACAACAAACTCAACAACAAAACAAGACAATAAACCAAATCACTAAGATAAAGGTGAGAGCTTTCTTCACTTACAGGGTCCAAGAAGAATGTCTCGACAGAAGAATTTAGAAAAGCCTACAGAAGAATTGACAAAAAAATTCTAGCCTTTGTAATAACAATAGAGATTCCAACGAAAATCAACAGAAAAATCGAGAGATATGGAAAGATCAAAACTGGAGGAGGAAGAAAAAAACTGATTTCAGTCAGTTTGTCCGACGAAAGAGAAGGAGAGAGAGAGACATAAAGGAAGATCAAATCAGAAAGTGACACGTAAGGGGTGCTTATCAGTCCTAAAAATCCTATATTAAACACCGGTTCTCTGTCTTTTTATCTTTTTCATTTATTTTTTTTTCTTTTTTTGTTTAAAACCCCTCCTAAGAGTCATCGATGGAGGTGGTCTTAGTATCTACGACCTTTTCGTTAATGAATTTGGCCGACATATGTTTTGGTTTTTCAAAAGTATGTATGTGGTGATAAGACGCAGATAGAGGAAGAAAAGTTAGAGGAATCACTATCTTATAATAATTTTGTTAAAAAAAGCTATTTAATTAGAAATTGATAGAGACACTGATATCTGTTTGTTCATTATTTTTATACAAATTTTAAATATTAGTATAGTTTACTTTTTGTTCTCGAGGAGAGGGGTGAGCTGGAGAAATTTAGATCGTTAGACCATGATTATCCGGGATTTTTTAAAGTGGGGTTCTTGAAATTAAGACTATAAAAGTTAAAAAATAATTTATTAATTTCCACTAAGAACCCCCACCTTAAGAAATCTCGGATAATCATGCTCTTAGTCATTCAAATGTATTGGTTTAAGGCATTCTTTTTTTTCTATAAGGAAGAAGGAAACCAAGAAACAAAGGATCCACGCGTGCGCATGTGAGCACACACGCACAGTTTACACGTGATAGGGCCATATAAGTACACGGCCCATTATAACTTTTAACTAGAACAGACCCGACCCACCCAAAGCATCGCGAAAAGAGAATCCACACGCACGCAAGTGAAGGCCCATACAATCACACAGCCCATAATAATCTTGTAACCCGAATTGATCCAACCCGAAGATACCCGACCCGTCCAAGGAGCGTCTCGAGAAGAGAATCCACACAGTGTCTTACTCTCTTCCCTCTCAGAAGAAAGCTAAAACAGAGAGAGAGAAAACCCTAGAGTGACTGTCTCATCATCTCGGCGAGGATGGATACAGGAGAAATCAACGGTTCTACCTCCGCCGCGAGATCCGTATCTCTTCCCAAGCAGCCTGATTACAGTAGCAAGCTTGTTCAGGTCTTCCTCTATACACACTTTCGATTTCGTAGATTTCATGTGTTCCGTGAAGCTTAACCCTAGTCTTAGTGTATATCCCTTAGCTTCTTCTACCTTGAGATGATGGTTGCATAGCCTATAATAGCTTTAGATTAGCGAATCGTTTATAGCCATTGTTGGTGGCTGAGCGTAGAAAAACTTGTTGCTTAAGTCCATTACATGCTTTACTACAGGAGGCGTTGATGCATTTGGCGTCTATCAACCTCAGAGAGTTGTGTAACGAGGCGAAGGTTGAGCGTTGTCGTGCAACTAGAGACTTGGCTAGCTGTGGGAGATCTGTGAACTACGTTTTGATCCCATGTGGACATGCCTCCTTGTGCACAGAGTGTTGTCAGAGGTGTGATGTTTGTCCTATTTGTAGAAGTTCGTTGCCAAGGACTGGGGATAGACTTCGGCTTCGTCTCTACTATAAGTGTGTGGAAGCTGGTTTAATCTCCCGAACTCATGAGGAGGTGTCACAGGATGAGGATGAGGATGAGGATGAACATCAATTGGCAGCTGATGTCCATCGTCTTTATTCTCTATTCGATGTTGCTATGAACAACAATTTGATATCTGTGGTTTGCCATTGTATCCTTCCCTGATGGAAAAAAATATGCTTGGTATTTTTATCATTCTCTATATATTCAATGTGCAATTGACTTCTCCTTGACAGAAAGAATAGATATCACCAATGTCTGTATGGATGAGACGGCTGTATCTAGTGACCCGGTCATTGCTTTCTTGCTGGATGAAGTTGTTGTCAAAGATTGGGTCAAGCGTACATTCCGGAGCATCTTAGCTGAGCTTCAACATATCTGTATCCTTTTAACTGCTAAAATATTTATGTTTCTTAAGCGAGTATACATGTGTGGTCTGTCTATCTTTAATACTGGCTCTCAGATAGTCTTGAAACGAAAGAGATGCAAGCGTGGTTAGATAACCTCCTCAAGTATTCGAAACAAGTGGCTGGGATATGTAGTGTGCTTGAAGTTATGGAATCAGCTTTTAAGGGTTCTGTTTCGCCTCAGCTTGAAGATGTGCAGAAGCTTAGGGAGAACATTGTAAAAACAAAGCAGGTCAGCTAAAATTTTATTCCATTTACATTCAAACGTCACTGCAAAAGTATACCTAAATAGCTCTCATTACTTGTTTTGGTATACGGCTTGCAGTAACGTTTAGTACTGCAAAAGCTATACATTTAGATCTATGAACGATACGATAATGTTTTCATCATTCTTATTTCATTAACATTTCAGTTAACGTTGTTTTAGTTATATTTAACCCTGTCGTTATATGACACACTGTGATATCCAGGGATAATAACCATCTGGTTCCTAACCAGAGAGTGTTCTAACTATATCAGCTCTTTACTTATTGGTGAGATTACGGTGTGCTTACCCCAATTGTTGTTTTTTAATTTCAGCATCTGGACATTATGATATGGTGCATAAGACACGGATTTCTGGAAGATGTGAGGTCTCGGTATTCTAATTTCACTTCGTGGAAGGCTCTGGTACTTGAAAGGAAATCAAATGCAATTAAGCGGGCATGGCCTGATGCCGTAGATCAGTCTTCAGATTGCAATGTACAGGGTGGTTCCCTTTTTATCGAGGATGCTTTAGAAAATCTTGAGAGAGAGCCAGAGTACAGTCAAGACATAGGGGTAGACCTAGAAGTTGGGTGTTTGCAGAACGATAAGAGATCATTTCTTAGGTCCAAATTAGAAGGAGCTTCAGGATCTTATCCTTTTGAGAATCTTAGAACTGCTGCTGACATTCTCTTTTTGCATGGCAGTTCAGATTTGGTTGTTGCGAAGCAAGCGATTGTATCCTTTTATCATCGCCTATATTTGACATTGCCATGCACTTTACTTTTCATAAATACTAACAATCAGTAACCTTCCCTTGTTTTTCGTATTCGCTGGTTTCCTTAACCAGGAAATAGTTTCTTTATTACCTGTTTGATCGGCATTGGACCACCCCTGAAAAATATTGGAAGCACATTATAGATGATTTTGCGGCTACCTTTGGCATAACTAGGCATTCATTGCTGGAGTCTTTTGTATTTTATCTTCTCGATGACCCCTCAGAGGAGGCACTCCAGGTACGTTTTGACATTCCCAGGGAAAACATATAGCAATATGAATTATTGTGCATGTTTTAATATTCTTGCTAAAACATATACAGACATGCACCAAAGATTTACTAACTGGTGCATCTCACAAACTTTTCCAAATTTTATTTCAGGAAGCGTGTAGGACTCTTCCTGAAATATGTGGTCCAGAGACATATCCCAAGGTTGCACAAGTCCTGTTAGAAAGGGAAAACCCTGAAACAGCTCTTATGGTCTTGCGTTGGTCTGGTCGTGATGGCGTATCAGAACTGGTGTCAATTGGTGAAGCTGTCACAGCTGTTCGTGTAAGAGTGGAATGTGGTCTTCTGAGTGAAGCATTCACATACCAGAGGACACTCTGCTTGAAAGTGAAGGAAAATAAATTGAAAAATGGAGCTGTGAAACATGTGGCTGATGATCTAGACAGCTTGAGTTGGACGGAATGGCTGGAGATACTTGTCAACGAATTCTGCTGTCTATCTATTAGGAGAAACGTAGTTGATCGAATCATTGAGTTACCGTGGAACCCAGATGAAGAGAAATATCTGCACAGATGCCTATTAGATTCTGCAACTGATGACCCCTCAGCACCTGTGGGTAGTCTTTTGGTTGTCTTCTATCTTCAGGTAAGTAAATATATTTTCATGTTGAAATTAACTTCACTGAACAACATGGACTTAAAATAGTTTGTCAGCTTGAAAGTAGCTTTAAAAAAGTCAAACTAATATTAAGACAATAACTTAACGCTCCAGAGCTATAAGCTACATATCTCATTTGGAATAGATGAAAACTTTAGTAAGGAATTAATTAGCAAATATGAAATGATTTGAACAACCAGGCAAAGTGCATGACTATAGAACTCTGCTTATTGTCTGGAAAAAAATTGTCTTCTGTATATGGTTGGCCATTTTGGTCTGTCTTTAACTGGAACGACTGGTTGTTTGCTTGTCTGCAGCGCTACCGTTACATCCAGGCATACCAAGTAGATCTTAGGCTACAAAAAATTGAAGCGGCTTTAGTATCCGAAAATCAAATTGGAGAAGAAGCAATGATCAGAATGCTATCACAGAGTCGTTGGAGAAAAGAGTTAGTTGTAAGTATTCCAGCCACCTTTCTTTGTCCAAGTGGATCCTTTCTCTTTTCCTGCTTTTTTAGTTCTTAGTAGCCTCTTGATGCTTAAAGGATTGTCTTATATATATATCTGAATCTTGTATTGTGTTGTGTGCTATAATACTTGATATTGACGAATTCAGCTTGAAATTTAAACCCTTCCCGTGTGCCTGTTGCTTTGAAACAGGACAAAGCCATAGAGACACTTCCACTAGTTCAGCAGCAGCAAGTTAGGTCTGGACAATGTTCGGAGATGGAAGATACCTCTGAAAGTGCTTCTGAAGCAGCAAAAGACTCTGATCTTCCTGAGATGATTTCTTCTTCAGTTCCGTTTTCTACCAACTCGATATTTCTCCAACGGACTAAGGACGCTGGCGCTAGAGAGCCTGCGGCTGCTAATAATGGCGGCAGCCCTTTTCAGCCCAGTCATATGATAGGAAACGCATCCCATGGACGGTTATTTACAAGCGCAAATAGAGGACGTATTGATGAAGCTGGAAGCATAACCAAGACTCTCAAGTTCGGTGAAGCGTCCACTCCGTTTAAAGATCTTAATAGAGCTCGTGGGAACAGTCAGTTCAAAGGAAAAAGGACTGAAGAAACCTCCCCAGAAACAAATGTTGATAGATTCATGAGTTCTCCTTATCTCAGCCGTGCAACATCAAACAATCCTGTAACAATGAAACGTAGCAGCAACCATCTCAATGGGTCTGCACAGAGACCGGAATCCACTTTCTTTGGCACAAGGATGCAACCAGACAAAGAACTCATGTCTTTGGATGATCCAATGGACATGTCTTCAAGGTACATCGTCTCTCTTTTTCTATAGACTAGTGTGTTATCGTTTGGTTTGCACAAGAACTCGGGTTGAGGACTTTCGGTTGTCCACTGTTAATGTTTGTATTCATGAATGGTAGGTTGAAGGACAACAAGAATGCCTTGGCGACTGAGAGCAGAAATAACAGTGGCGGATTGAGGTGGCGGTCAGATGAATCAAGCGAAGAGGAAGATGAACCCAAATGGGGCTTTGAACCGATTAGTTCCCGTTCGAGGCCGGTTAAGGGAAGGAGACGTAGATTCGCTGCAAGATAGAAATTATACACACTCAGGGAAAAAAAAACATCAACTGTGTTAAGCATCGAGAGAGCGCGCAAGTGGTGTAAAAAGAGAGATGGTAGAGTGAGCTTTGTACTCGGAAAACATAATTTTTTGAGTTGTACGTTTTTTCAACATTATTTTTTTGAATATCATTTTGAATATCATGAGTTTTAATTTTTACATCGGTGCCGTTGCATGACTTATATTTTGATATATTGAAAAAGAACAATATCCTTCATAATTCGTATTCACATAAATTACTATTGAGAAACTTTTTTTTTTTGTTATTAGTATTATTCAATAATCGTTCTCATAAAACCTCCAAACAACAAATCCTCCCATGCAAAATCCAAGGGGAGACAAAGTCAGTTCGAAATTCTATAAAAAGTTAAAAACAAACCCTTTTGTGTGATCCATCCAATCCAAATCAAAGACCATATAGTAATAAGATAAAAAAGAAACAGAACATCAAACTCTGTGAACGTCACTGGTAAGCTTACAAAGGAAAAGTTCCAGTGAAGCGGATATGATCAAGTGTACGATGCAGACCGTACTTACAAACCGCTGCATTTGCTGCTCTGAAACCTCCTCCATAAGCTGGAGACGCGTCGTGTGCTATCTGATGCTTAAAGAACTCTCCAAGCTTCTTCTCCACGTTTGATTTCCCTCCTTTCTTGTTAGAAAACGAGGATGATGATGATGAGGTGGCTGATGATGACGTCGAGGGCACGTTTCTTGCAAGGGGATCTGAGAGAACTTCGGATTCAAGCCACATGTAAGAGAGGACTTGGCAGATACCTTCCTCTACCTCAGGGTTAAGGTTCCTATACCCTAATGAAATCAATAAAATTAAAACTAATTAAGATGCTTTTCTTGGAACTAAATTAGTGAACAAGAAATTCAATAAACGTTTCCAGATGCTTAAATCAGAACTGAACCGAAACATATGTATAACTCAGTTCGATTACTTTATTATGAAAAATGAAACAATAAATCACAATCTATTAATTATTAAAATTTTGTATTATATTTTACAGTTAGATGAAGCATTTTACATAAATATAATATTATTTATCAATTATTCCTTTATCTAAGCCGACCGGATCTCAAACCGAACCAAACCAAGATTCGCACTCTTTTGGTTAAGAAAAGAAATTGATGGAGAGTGTATTATAGTCAGTACCTTTGAGCCTTAGCCATCCATGCATCAGCTCGTGGGCGAGAATGGCTCCGGTGAGTAATCTTCAACCACCAAATCATCCTTACGTTAGTAATCATTTACCGATCTTTATCGTTCATGCAATGGTCCAGAAGCGGATTTGAGAGTTGAGCAAGTAATATATAAGTACCTTGGAAGGCCGTAAAGAACGAGAATCGCAGTGACTTCACATTTTCTTGTAAGCTTTCGTGGCTGAGTTCTCATACCAACAAGACGATGAGCGCCAAGTCTCGGTCTTTTAAGAACCTTTTAAGAACCAAACATGAAAGAAAAAAACAGAGCAAATTACTATTTAGAATCATAAATTACGTTAAGTTTTCTAACAAGAATTTGAAAATACTTACACTTGTGACTGTCTGTTCTTCAGACAAACATAAACCTCTTGTCTCTGGCATGTGATGGTATCCCTATGTGAAAAGAATAACAAAAGAAGTTTAAATGTAATTTGAGAGAAACTCAACGAGAAAATGTTATGTATATATAAGTCTAAAGATCATAGATTACGTTTTTCTCTCCGACGATAGCATCATTGAGAGCTTCTCGTTGAACAAGAAGCATAGGAATCTGTTGCTCAAGTTTCATGTACATTCCTTCGTAATAGTCTCGTATAGCATGGTAGAGAGGTTGACAATCTCCTGTATCGGTTATCGCAGTTTCCATGCATTCTAAACATAAACTTCTCCCATCTTCTAACGTGTAATATCTTACGTCCCATGACTTCATGGTCACAACATAGAAAAGAAACGGTATTGATTTGTATACACTTAGCATTAATCAAGAAGAAATATATATTTAATTATTAATATTTGATTACCTCCAAACGTTCGCAGCTACAACAACGAGCCGTTTTATCGTACTCATGAGATGGACAATATTTTTGATTCCAAAACGGATGGCATCGATACTCGATCAAGCCAGCATCATTGGTTGGGATCTAACAAAAGTAGAGAATGAAGTTAGTCCAACATTTTAAACGTGCATGAATCTAAGACCATGATTAACCCCGGAATCTTAGGTGGAGTTCTTAGCGTAATTTAAGAATCGATTTTTAATTTTAACAAAGAAAAAGTTAAGAATCGGTTCTTAAATTACGCTAAGAACTCCACCTAAGAACCCGAGGTTAATCATGGTAGATAATATGGTTTAATTTGTATAGTTGCTTACAAAATGGTGACAAACTTCGCATTTAGGATGAGTAAGCTCTTTGAAACAAATCTTGTGATATGGTTTGGTTCCTGACAGAGAGAACTTTGAACCAAGCGAGAGACAAGGACATACAAGCTTAGTACTAACTTCAAACACAAAAGTATATAATATCATATTCATACGTATCATGGTAAGTGTGGATATATGTAAAGATACCTCATGCTCAGTGATAGGGTAATGGCAAGAGTGGCAACAGAAGCATTCAGGATGAAAGAATGTTCCCATGCATCCTAGGTAGTTCCCCATTCCGATATCACGATTGCACCCGCCACATATTCTGCTTAAAAAAAATAGTAAAAACGTCATTTTATTGCAATTTTAAATACGTTTTAAGTTATAATAATTCTATAAAACTTAATTAAGAATGTGTGTTTTTGTTGACCTTTGTCTTCTTCTGAATTGATAAGGAGGTTCATAAGGTGGAATGAAAGATGGTGGATTGAATCCACCGTGAAAAGGCCTTGGAAAATCTGAATTGTTATCCATAGACCAACCATATCCTGTCCAAATAAAATAAAATTCAAACTCTAATTAGCTACAGAAATGGTGCTTTTAATTAGCTCTGATTCTCTAATTGTTTTTGTTCAAAAAATGTAAAACAAGAGATACCATGTGGCCGCCTCGCATCGTCAGCTAGAGAAAGTGACATTGCACGATCGAGTTCTTCTTTGTCCCTTGCACCTCTCGAACGATCGTCCTGGTTCGTTAACACGACGAACATCCAAAAAATGTAAATTAAACTCGTTTATCATGACATCAGCGGTTAAAACAAAAATATTGATGAAATAGTTTGACATATTTAAAATAAAATAAAAAACTAGAAACAAAAATAATTGTCCACCCTATATATACATATCGATTTCATCTTTTAGAGATTCTACTTAGGTGACTAAATATCGTTAGTAGTGCTTATGGGTATCAAAGTAGGCCACCTCAAATCTAATCCAATTCTTCCATCATGTAATGGGTGATTTGTGTTCATTTTTTTATTTCATGGATTGAGAATTATATTCCTAACCCAGTGAGATAGGTAGTTATATTAACCTGAAAATAAAATACTTATTAATTTCTATTTTAGTATTAATATAGTAGTATTAGAATTCCATACACTAATTATACAGAAATTTAACAAAAAGTTAATACGTATATCAAACTAATGAACTCATAACCATTACTAATACTAATATTCGTCTGATACAATAAATTGTCCTAATTGAACCGACATATGAACCTCTTTCTACCTAACTTTGTCGTCACATTGTAACATCAGATCTCAATTTAAGCATTAAAAAGCCAATGAGACTCATGAGAACAATTAGGTAACAAATGTACCAAATAATAATTATTAGTTTCATGGATGTGACAATTTCACAGAATGTACAACTACAAGACCCGTGATATTTCAATAACATGAGAATCAATGAAAAACAGTAGTAATATTCACATGTCTTTTGCATATTGCTTTAATATTAGAAATCACGTGTCTATAGTATATATATGTGCAGGTCTAAAAAGAACGAAAATATTAATTAAACTTAACGATTTAGTTATTCAATTTATATTTTAAGAAAATATTTACCAAAGATGAAGGATGTAGAGGAAAGACCATGTTCTCGTCCTCTTGAAACTGAGGAGGATGATGATTAGTGCGAGCACCACCACCACCACCACCACCACCACCATTAGAGCCACTCTTGAAAAGCTTACTCACCCATTTCATCAAGTTCCATTTCTTATCTCTGTATGTTGATGAAGATGATGAGCCAGCTGCTTCCCCTATTGTTATTTTATGAAAAACGTTATTAGGTTAGCAAGTTTCTAAAACACGGTGCATGGGTAAATATAATGGAAAAAGAAAAAGAAAACGCACCAAAGATACAAGGATTAGAGATATGGCTAACATGAGCAACACCGTATGAAGAAGAAGATGAGGAGGACGAGGAAGAAGAATCCATATGAGGATGAAGAATGTCCCCACACGTGTGTTATATATATATCTTTGAAAACGTGTGAGTGAAGAGAAAACGACAGCCCTAGAGAGAAGCAAAGAAGGAGGAGGAAGAAGAATTAAGGAAGAGGGAAGAAGATGAAGTTATAAGTCATTAATCGTTATTAGAGAATAAAAACATATATGAAAAGAGAGAAGAATCTTTGCAGAAGAGATCGGGCTAAAAAATATAAAGAAAAAAAAAAAGAAAAGAAAAGGAAGAGATGCTTAGCTTCTGAAAGGAAAGGAACAGAGAGAAAGAGATGTTTTATTTTTTTCAAGAGAATATTTATATTTTTGCTGAGGCGGAGAATATCTCAAACAACGGTGTGGGGAGGATGAAGAGAGTTGAAACCTTTTAAAGCTTCTCTCTTTTTCAAAAATTAATCCCAAAAGTGAAATTGTAAACGAAAGTAATAATAAAAATCTACTTTTTGCGGTTTGATGGCGACGCCGTCCCGTTCCGGTCCTACTATCCCAATTAAGTTTTGTGGTTTAACTTTGGTTTGCTATGATATTGTAGATTACATCATGATTAACCACAATCTCTTAACTAAGATTTTTAGCTTCGGCTAAGATGCATTTAACTAAAAAAAGCTAAGAACTGTTTCTTAAATAAGAGATATAAGAGTCATTTTTTAGTTATAAAATATAAAAACAAAAACAAAAAATGTTAAATCATAAATTAAAAATCCTAATTAAGAGATTGAAGTTAATCATGTTCTTAGTTCTTAGGTTTAGGTATTGATCTCGTTCTAGTGTACAAAAAAAAGGGTGTTGAACTCGGTTTAGTCTTGACTTGAGTAATTACTACATCTTCAGCTACTATTATTTGTTTGACAGTGATTTATCCGAAAATAAATTATAGAAAATATTATAATTTATGATAAGTTATAAACGATAATTATATTTATCTCATGAAAATTCATGTTTGAAGGTTATATTTACATCATACTAAATCGTACTTGCATTGCATTTAATCATTTTATAAAGATTCACTTCTAACGGTTGTACTTGCACTATCTTGAAGTTTTTTTGGTATAAAAATGAAATCCCAATTCGATAATGGACTAAAAGGCTAAGCTTTCACCAGCTACCATTATCTAGGATTTGAATTTTAAGTTGCCCTGGTCCTCATAATAAGACATTGTTACGTTATGTGCTTTACATTGTTAATTGATAGTTTGTTAGTTTCTCTTTTTCTCTTGCGGTGGCGTGACTTTAGGCTGTACACGATAAAGATGCGCTTTTGCAACGTTAAACGCAAAATGCTTTATGAAACTCAAACGACAAACCAATTATAATAGTATAATTGGGGGCATCAATATATAGGAAGGTCATGACTCTTGATGACGACACAAAGGTGAAAGAGGCCTCAAAGTGGAATCAAACACCCAATTTTTTACAGAACAAAAGCTTAACCTACAATTACTTTAAAGTAATTTTTTCATAAATCAAAGTTTATAGTTTGTATTAAAGACAGCATCAGATCAAATCTAGCTTTTCCAGGACCAGTTTTCACCTTGAGATCTGACCACTTCTTTATCAACTTGCTAAAGTCAATCTATGTATGGACGATCTGACCATTTCTTTATCAACTTGTTTTGATTAAAGTTGCTTATTTTTTGAACATCTCATTTGAATAACACATTCTGTTTAATTTATTATAATATAGTTTAAACTAATTTTATTTCATTCTACAAAACTGTCAAAGTTCTACAATACGCTCTGTCAGTTAAATTGTATTCAAACCCCCAAAAATTACAATGAAATGCATTAGTTTTTTTTTTGTGGAATTTGTATTACATACATTGAATTCATAGGATCAATACAGATTTCTTCTAGCTTCTATGGATTTGCTACAAACCATTTGCCTATTCCTGATCCCAATATGAGTCTATTTCGAACATTCTTCTTGATTTGCCTGAGCAAGCTAACCGGTGGTTATAGTGTTTCTCCATGCTGGTGATTGTTTTTTTCCCTTTCATATGTAGTAGACAACATTTTAAAAGGTGTATGTCACAAGAAACATTGTTGTATCGTCAAATACAGCTTTGTATAGAATATCAATGAGTTGATTCCCTGCCGTGGAGTATGCTATTTGGACAAGTTTTAAAGATTTCTCCACATTTCTGAATAGAAACAAGTGATTTCAAGATTTTTCTGTATTGTGAAATTTGGTTTTGAAAAATAAAAATCTTAGGCTTAATTCTTAGTTTAGGTATATTGTGAACCTTCAGTTTATTTCTGATTTTTTTTTGTATAATCTATAAATAAATATATTTTACTGTGATTTATATGATTATTGTTACAAAGTATATGCATCACTTTACCAAAGAAAAAGTATATACAGCACATTAACCGTGAGGCTGGCTATAGGGAGTAGCCGATGCAAAATCCAACACCCGCAGCATTTGTCTTTAATCACCTAAAATCTATCAATTTACTTTCTTATCTTATGATACATCTTATCCAACTTATTAAAAATTCTTGTAACTTTGTATCTGTAAAGATCTTTGGTGAAAAAAGACGTGAGATGAGAAACGTGGAAGTGAGTTGGAAAGAATGAACCAAAACCCTTTACGATTTTTCACCCCAAGAAAAAAAACTTTAGGATCAAGAAAGTAAAAAGAAAAAAAAAGAGAAATAATACTTTAGAACTTTAGGATCACCAAATCATTGTTTGTTTTATGGATAATGGGCCGTTACCACATTATTGGACTAATTAACGGCCCACCATCCATTAAGCTGAGGAGTCTTATTGTACGGTGTCGTTTTCATTGTTCCTTCCTTCTTATCTCACACACTCTCACTCTCTCAGTTTCTTCAAAGATTTTTAAAAAGGTTTCAGTTTTACCTTAAAATAATGTGAATTCTCATAAATAAAATTCGAAAGTCTTTGCGCGTAATTCCTTTTTTTCCACTGATTGATTGAAAAAGAAATTAGGGTTTCTTCTTCTTCTTCTTGTCGTACTGTTAATGGCGACGACGCAAGGGCAGCAGCAGCAGACGGCGATTGACTCGGCGGTTCTGGATGATATAATAAAGAGGCTCACGGAGGTTCGGTTAGCTAGACCAGGGAAGCAAGTCCAGCTCTCTGAGGCTGAGATCAAACAGCTTTGCACTACTGCTAGAGACATCTTCCTTCAGCAACCCAATTTGCTAGAGCTTGAGGCACCCATCAAAATCTGTGGTATTTTTTATCGATTCTTTGATTCCCCAATTGAATTTAGGGTTCATAGTACTCCAAAGTGTGAAACTTTGTGAAAAGCTGAAACTCTCTCTTAGTGTGTTCTTTCTTTGTTGACTACTGAGAAAGGTTTGATCTTCTGTGGACTATCTTTGATTAGAGCACATGAGTGTTTGTCTTGTTTACTATGGAATCTTATGTAATGGTTGCTGGATACTGTAAACAGGTCGAAAGGTTCGATTTTGCAATGCCACATTTGAGTATGAAAATTAGTTCTCTTGAAGAGCTGTTCTGTGATGGGGCTAGAGAGTATGTTGTTTTCTTGCAAGTTTTGAATAGATGACAGAACATGGAGATTACAGCAAGCAAGCATCTACTTTTGAGTTTAGTTAACTGTTGACTTTATTGATAAAAAATCTCATCACGTTCTATGTTTTTTTTTTTTTTTTGTGGTGTGAAATGTCTCAAAACTAGGCGACATACATGGGCAATACAGTGATTTGCTGAGGCTGTTTGAGTACGGTGGCTTCCCTCCTAGTGCCAACTATCTCTTCCTTGGAGACTACGTGGACCGAGGCAAACAGAGTCTTGAAACCATATGTCTCTTACTTGCTTACAAGATCAAATACCCAGGCAACTTCTTTCTACTCAGGGGAAACCACGAGTGTGCTTCTATCAACCGGATATATGGATTTTACGATGAGTGCAAAAGAAGGTTCAATGTGAGGGTGTGGAAGGTTTTCACAGACTGTTTTAATTGCCTTCCCGTTGCGGCGCTTATAGATGATAAGATACTGTGTATGCACGGTGGACTTTCTCCGGAGCTCAACCATTTAGATGAGATTAGAAGCTTGCCGCGTCCAACCATGATTCCCGACACTGGGCTGCTCTGTGATTTGCTCTGGTCTGATCCTGGGAAAGATGTTAAAGGATGGGGGATGAATGATAGAGGTGTTTCATACACTTTTGGTCCGGACAAAGTCTCTGAGTTTCTAGCCAAACATGATCTTGACCTTGTGTGCCGTGCCCATCAGGTGAATATGTTTGATCGTGTCTCTCTCTCTCTCTTTGATTCTACATCTGCTTTTGTAATGTTAACTAGGATATGGTTAATGAAAACAGGTTGTGGAAGATGGTTATGAGTTCTTTGCGGATAGACAACTGGTGACAGTGTTTTCAGCTCCAAACTACTGTGGAGAGTTTGATAACGCTGGTGCGATGATGAGCGTGGATGAGAACCTTATGTGCTCGTTTCAGGTTTTGAAGCCTGCGGAGAAGAAGTCCAAATTCATGATGATGTCCACAAAGATTTGATCCTTTTCATTTTAGGTCAGTCAATAAATAGTCTGCTCTTGGCAAAACTAAACCAAACAAGGGAATGAAAGGATTCACTGTTAAATGTTCCTCGCATGGGGTGGTTGCACTTTAATTTTCATTTTGGCTTTTCCTTCATTTTTTTTCTTCTTGCAGATGGATGTGGTCTTGATCAGAGAAATTGATTCAAAACGTTGGAAGTCAAGATATGGCTTTAAAGTTGTGCTTATGGTAGCGACAAGTGAGAACTCTTGGAAAGGGGGCAAAAGTCTTCTACTTCCCAATCTGCATTTTTTTTTTTTGGTTCCTATCTTCTTTGTAAGGGGTTTTACATGATTTTCATTTGTCTGTTGAAAGCACATAATTGGTGTGGACACCAATGGGAAAAAGAAAAAAAGCTTACTAAGATTAGCTTTGCCTCTTAAGTGGCATGTGAAAGGGGAAAATGCATAAAGCATATGGAGGTCTAAAAGTAATCAACATCAAAATCGAATATGAGCATCTAAATTACAAAAGAATAAGTCTCACACTTGACTCATCATGTGAAGTATGATCGTGTGTGAAGTGATATGTGTGCGAACATGTACACTATCATGCGCCGTACAATATCATCAACAGCGAACCTTGGGTCATGATTCGTTGACATCTCTTTGTAATGAAACTAGGTATAAACTCCGTGGTCCTATTTCTAAATGGCATGGTTCCATTTTATTTAATTTTGCATTCGTGAATAAACGGGATATTAAAGGCGGAAAATAACTGTGAAGAATAAGGGAATCTAATAAATACTCAATAAATGTGATTATAAACGCATAGAAACTTATAACTCACTCTATAGCCTATAGGTAAGCCTAACGTTTTCATTGTTCACCAATACTATTGTGTATAGACTCACAATATAATTCATTTTATCATCTTATTCACAGATCCTGTAATTTCTTAATAGTTTTCTTAGCATTTTAATTGAAATGGGTTCCCGAGTAATTTTGGTTTTCTTCACATTTTACATTTGTGTCGTAAGCTCGATCAGAACGTTGGCGCCATCTTCGGACAATTCGCAGATTAGGGTACAATTTTTTATATATATATATTTCTTATCATTTCTATAATTTTCTTCTCGAATACTAATTAATCCTCAAATCACATATTCTTTTTGTCGAATATGATACACAGTTATATTTGGTCAGTGTTGATTATGCGTTGTATCATAATGACTGCAAGAAATACGAACAACTTCTCGAAAAGGTGATTCACGGAAGGTAATTATTGGTTTCTATAGAGTAGATTAACAAGGCAATACAAAACGAATTCATCTGAAGATATATCTAAGCATAACTATAAACCAAAATAAATATGATAACTCAAAAAAAAACGTTCGAATTTTTTTTCTTCAAAATGTTTGGTTTTGTCTCTTTCCTTTTTCATCAGGTATCCAAAAAATTCTCTAGTGTATTGCTACAAACACGTCACGTATGGATTCGCAGCAGCACTCACAGAGAAAGAGGCTGAAAAAATGAAAGGTACACTTGTTAAGTGGTTGAAGGGTTCACCATATTAGTTGAAAAACCATATAATTTTATCTATAGATAAATGTGCTTGAGAATTAGTTACCAAATATTAAATCGAATTGACAAATTGTAAAATTGAACAACCCAAAATAATATTTGTAAGTTAAATGTTTCTTTTTAAAAAATTTATAAACTTTATTATACAGGTGAGGAAGGAGTTCGGAGTGTAATTAAAGACATGATATACACATTCGACGTCGCACCCTATGACTATGATGCAGATATCGACGAAAGTAGAAACTAGTCACTTACTATTACAACGTCTTTTGGTAAATTACACTTGTAAGGTTCATTTCAAAATCTGGAAGAAACTGAAAAGAAGCAAAAAATTTATCATCGACACTACAATAATTAAAAAAAAAATACTTGATTCCTCAAACTAATCGGTATATTAAAGCTCAACTCTAAACATGTTCTGATACTTTTTAGTTCGGAGAAAATAGCCATAGGCCAAGGCAAAAGTAGTTTAAAATCTCTAACCTGGAATTAAATCTTCATAAATTTTTTGGATATTAGATTTGATCTGATTACAAAAGTGTTTTGAAATGTTTGAATTCGAACTGATCCTCCGGCCTGATATGCGTTTAAGATTCTTTTGTTAGATAAGAAAAGGAGCAAGTGGTTCTGTTAAGCTTTAGGGAAACACAAGGAACACTAAAGTTTTTCAATCTTTTATTTTTTAACCTAATGTCATATGCTTTTCAAAGTAAAAATAAAAATAAATATACTGGATAAAAATCAGAAATTACCAACAAAAAAAATCTTAGAATACCCATATACTATTTCTTAAAATTTACATTTATATCTATCTAAATGCAATCAACGATTACATTTATATTTTGAAAAAGTTAATCTCTTGTCTCACGAGTGAATATGGAAGTTGACGTGTTGAAATATACGTACTTAACCTAGAAAATAATATACATATATATATAAAAGAAGTGATGAAATTAAAGTCTATTGACTGTATAACATAAAGGGAGTAGACTCGTTCTTGTTGATTCTTTATGTTTCGACAAAGAAATCAACGCATATCCAAAGTCTTTGTATTGTATTTGGTATGTAAATTCAATATATCATCAGGCTGCTTCGCATGGCGGCATGGGACTGAATTATATCATACTAGTAATCTGACATCTGCTGTTAAGTATTAATCAAAAGCTGTTTCTTCATTTTATTCATGTAATAAAATTTATGCCAAAAACAACAAAAAATAACTAAAAGGAACTCGGTTTGTTAAAATCGTTAAGAATTTGAGGAGGACTAAGTAGTTGATGGATGAGAGAACAAATGAAGCGCAGGACAAAAGTGAACACAGCCCAATAGTCTATATTGTGGGCCTGTGATGTAAAATAAAAAGTGAAGAACCGCATGAAAAGAAAAAAAAAAGCGCCGTTGCCGGGGATCGAACCCGGGTCACCCGCGTGACAGGCGGGAATACTTACCACTATACTACAACGACTTTTGCTTGTTAAGGAAGATTACAAAAAAAAAACTTGATATTTTGCTTTGGCTTGAATTATTTGCAGAACAACATTATAGACTTTGTTAATAAATATGCATCCGAGATGTGCGGATTTGGCAAACACAAATAAAAGTTTCCATCCATTTTCAAACCAATGGGCCGATTCCATTTAGGCTTAACCTATTCATAAGTCATAAACTGATTTTTAACTGTAAAACTGCCAAACATGCAGATACAAAAGAAGAATGCTACTCTATTGTATTGAGGAACTAAATGAAAACAAAGACACCTTTCGAAGATTAATGTTTTCGAGGCTTTGACCTTTGACATTTCAACAATTGTGCTATTGCTAGTTGATAGCATACTTTCTTTCTATGGCGCACGTGATGCTCTCGTGAGTGAACGGTGTACACCACACATGCTAGTATGTGATAAAACAGTTGGCATGGCACGTGCTATATAGCCAGCAATTGCAAAACCAAGTGAACGAGGAAGAATCATTCGTTTTGCATGTGCCCGGAGAAAATTTTGGGCCATTTCCTTTGCTTTTAGAGTTTCTAAACTCAAAGAATATATGTTTCATCTTTTTTTTTTTTTTTTTTTTTTTTAAAAACTCCTTCATTGGTTGTTTTAAAGTAACTATGATTGGAGATTAACTTTTAACATTTGTAATTCTTGTATAAAAGTTGATTTTAGTTTCATCTTGTCGTCATTATATTATTTTAATGACACAGTTTTATTGAAATCATATATATTTGCATAACACGAATGCCTCATTCTCGTAGAAAATATAGTAGTAAAAACCAAACGTAAAAGGATGTTGGTAATTTTTTTTTAAAAAAAGGATGTTAGGTAACTTGAAGTTCAAGAGATCCAAATGTGGGTGAACGTTGGAACAGCTAAATCCACGTAAAAGAGAACCAAAGCTTATGATTACAAAATGACCGGCTAAGATTCTCATCCTATGCAATTTCCTAATACAGTACTAATTAATTAGTTTCTCTCCCTCCCAAGCTTGTTCAAAATCCATTTTGCTGGCTATACTAATCTTACCTAACTATCTAATTTGAAACTTGGTAGAAATTTGAGTAATTTATTCTCATAAAGAAGTCAATGATATTAACTAATACAGGTGATGTTACATCAGAATATCAGATACAGAAAAATCTTCAGATATTTATAATTATTTGGTCTTAATTTTATTTGATTTAGGTTTTGAATGGTCACAGTTAAAAATGAACTAAATAGTAATAAAATATTTTTATATATATATTACTATTATAATAGCACAACCTTTGTTTAGCATGTGACTTTTGATTCTAAATAATTTGTTCATTTTTTGATAACTCGAATGATTGATATTTTTTTCATCTCTTTATTTTCTAAAAATCCATATCTCACGAGATTATAGTGATTTTCTTATTACATACTATTATGACATACTTATGAGAGAAAGAGACTTCACATTTGATATTGACGGATGATATCTTTCTGTCACTGACTATATATCCCTATAAACTTTCGGCGGGAAATTCGAAATGACATTTGCAGATTTCTTTTGCTCTTGTTTAGTCCACTCCACTTATTACTTATTTATCCCTTTCTTTTTTAAAAAAAAAAATCGCATCTTACCTATCACTTGATTCAAATTCGGATAAGGTAAATTTCCCCAACCATTCATCTGCCTCTTCTTATTTTATTTTTATTTTTACTAAGCAAAATTTAATATACTTTTCTTTTTTTCTAATGTATTTTGTGGAATGAAGGCAGAGAGAAAGACAGCTTCCTGTAAAGCATATGCTGGCAGACACAACCCACCACCTTCAGTTGCCTCTCCTCACGCGCTCTTCCTCTCGTGTGTATTTCACTCCCCTAAACTCTCTGCTCATTGCCCATAATTACATGTTTCTATTAAGCCAAATCCCGTCGTAAATTACGGAATAAAAATGGTTTCCACCTCACTTTCTGTTGTTGTTATTGCAATCTCAGCAGCTTTAACAATATGTTTTACATTATTAGTTTTTTAAAAGATTATATAAACGCATTAATGAAGTTAATAACATTATTGTTGTGGGTGCTCGTAGTTTATGATAAGTCGACATTTGAGAGTGGAGTCCGGAGACAAGAGAAGAAAACTAAGGGCACAATATAATTTAAATATTAAATTTTTGAGTTTCTTCCGTTTAAAATTAATAAAATATGCTGTTTATGTTTTCTTGCTTCAGTCTAATATTCCAAATAAAGAAGAGATGATGAAGAAGATCTGTTCCCGCCCTTTTGACTTAACGGTGCTGTCTTTTTCGGCAGGTAAGAGCTGGACCCCACCACCATTTCCCACTTCTCTTCGCCCTAAATGGCGGGAAACATATACCTTTATCCAATCCAGTTTATACAACCGTTTCGTATCCGTCGTTATATCACGGCTGTTATTATATTACACAGTTCGTTTTCTGAGAACAGTTCGATTTAGCAGCCGTTAAGTCTAACGGAGGAAGGAAGAGTGGATGGATCAGGACAGTTTACAAACCCGACGGAGAAGGAGGGAGAGAGTGACGGGTGACTGATTTAAATCTGCCGTATCTGCTGAAATGCCACGTCAGCTATATTCAAAATTTCCTGAGTGGTCACGAGATTTCTATGACACCTAATTTTTTTTAAAAAATATTTTATTTTTAATAGAAAAACCTACAAAATAGGGGTCTTCAATGGTTAACAGAAAAGAAACCGAACAGTCGCAGAATAGTAGGTTAACAGTTTAAAACCCTTGGGATTTTTTT
>MU107220.1:0-60728 GCA_012274485.2 Sinapis alba | reverse complement strand
TCTTTGAAGATCTCTTTGTCTTTCCCTGTAGCTTTCCAATAACCGGCCTTAGTAGCCCGGTTCGTCCTTAAACCGGTCGGGTATTTCCTATCTCTTACGCAGAAGAAGTACCACTCTTTTTCACCAATCTTAGCCTTCCCTGTTCCACCATGAAGACAGAGTGATTAAAGTGGAAAAAAAAACATAGAAATATACAGAAAAAAAAACATAGAAATATACAGAAAAAAAAAAAAAAAACCAAACTTACATGGCAAGTCCCATGGCTCGACCTTGTTGAGATCAACTTCACCAATGGCTATAGCGGAGAAGAAGGTGTTTAGAACCTTTGGTCTCAGATAGCAGCTAATGAGTTCTTCATCTGTTGGATGAAACCTAAAGCCAGGTGGTAAATCAATCTGCTCTAAATCTTCTACTATCTCCCCGATTCTTGATATCTGGTAATCCATTTTTCAGTGTATCAAAGGTGAAAATATTGTTTGTTGATGTTGAAGATGAAACAAGAAGATACAGAAGGAGTTCTTGATGTGAAGAGAAGGAAGAATGTTGAGGGTTTTTTTTTGTAAGAGAGAAGAGAAGTTGGTTTGAGCAGCCAAGCTCTTATTATAGTAGTTTGTATCAAACGAAAGAACAAAAAAATCCACCAATAATTGGTCACTGTTTGGTATTGAATTATTATTTCTAAAACTATTTCAATATGATTATCCGAAATAAACTATACGCAGTAGAGAGAATTTGAGTTATATATATATATATATATATATATATATATATATATATATATATATATATATATCAGTTGCATGTTAGTAAAGTCTATAATACAAGATGTAGACCCGACCCAACTATAACATAGCTCCAAAAAAATCTTATGAATTAGATTTTGGTTCGATGCTATATTTAGTTTTCTTAACAATGAAATAGAGAAGGAGAGAGAGATGCGTAGATCGATAGGAAACTTAAAAGATGGCTAATTTTTAAGATATTTTGTTCAATTAATATATAATTAAATCTTTCTTTTTCAGAAACTTTAACATCTAATCTTAAAGTAGCTTCAGTTTGACCAGGAACAGTTCACCGGTGGCTACCCCATGCGATAAGAACAATCTTATCACATCACGGATGACGCTTTTGTCCATTACCTATTATTATTTTAGAAAAAAACGCTAAGTAGCAATGTTTATTTCATATGTTTATCCTTTAAATAAATCTTTATTTGGCAAAGAAAAGTGTGTTTGGGTAGATAAATAACGTTTTACATATGAATGTTGTCATAACTTGTTATTTTTAGTTATTTATAGCACATCCAATTTACTCCTATGGGGAATTTTAAGCAAAAATAAATAAATTAAGCAATATTATGATCTAGATTTTTGTTATTTTAATGAAAATAAAAGATTTTAATTACGAGGTAGTTAAATAATTCAATAGTTTGAGTAAAATGAATAACATGGATGATGCACCAGGTTTTAATCACTGAAATTGAAAGGATAATAAGATGTATAAACCCTTAGTGAAGCCTTTGTCAATGTGATCTTTTCTCGAGATGCATGTCTATATAATTATATTATGCGTGGAGGTACCAATGCCAAAGCAAATGCTGCAGATCCCTTTCCTTTTCATGAAAAGAAAAGAAATAAACAATTGTATAAATGCTTTTTTGGTGAGCCTGTATCTCTCAAAACCACGTGGTAGTTTTGGCTTTATAAACAGCAAGAGTTTCAACCTTAATCTTTGTTTGAACTAACGGTTTGGTATTTACTGTGGACGATCAACGTCATAGTTAGAAGATGAAAGCCAGAGAAGACACGTGATTAGATAGATCTCAATGGTCTTCAAAAGGAAAACACAGCCAAGCAAAAAAAAACAAAAAAAAAAAAAAACAAACAGCCAAGCTTTGCTCTTAATCAATTTAATTAACTAAATTAAAGTTGTGTTTGACCAGTTTCCTGGCGCGAAACATCAGTATACGATTCAGAACAACGCACGTGTCGGTTTACTGATGGATATTATGTCATGCAAAGACATGGTTCTGTTTTATTGTTTGTGTTAGGCGACCCAGTTTTGTGTATATATTAAAGTAATTGTCAAATTAAAGGTTTAATTTAATATTTTAGTTAGCTAGGCATGCCATAAGACTTATTATCTGGATCCGGATTCGATCCAAGATCTGTTCCAAATTTATTTAAAAAATAAAATATTCAAGATGCTTGAATCCGGATATGAATAATATTATCTTAGATCCGTCAAAATCAAATCTGAATTCTAGTATCTAAATTTTAAGTTTGAATATCTAGATCCAGATCTTTATTTTTAAAATATATTAAATTTTAAATTTTATTAATAATTATATTCAATATATTAATATTAAAAATGATATTACATCTTAATTTTTCTAATATTATATACACATATACTTATAAATAAATAATTAATTTATGTATCAGTTTTAGAATTTTAGTATTTAAAAATGTATTTTATTTTTAATTATTTTTATGAATTCTAAAATCTTTGGGTAATACAGTATCTAAATAGATATTTGGATTTCGAGTATTTAAAAGCCAAAAATCCAAATCTGAATACTAAATCTACGGATCTGGATCTAACTACCTAAATTTTTCAGATATCCGCATTGATCCATCCCATCGTAATATTGTAAATATCGACGCATTCAAATTTCGTCTTAAGTCCATTGTTATCTTTTTTTGAAAAATTATCATGTTTATTTTATATTGTTGTAGTTTATGCTTTTTATCAAAGAGAATGAATATTTTTTCTAATTATTGTAATTAAACAAGTTGAAATTGAATGTAATTAAGTTGTGTTCCAAAAGAAAAAAAAATGAGATAACTAACCAAGTAATATTAACCTAGTGGTAAGGGTTAATTTAAGTTTTAGCAAAAAAAGGGTTAATTTAAGTTTTAGCAAAAAAAGGGTTAATTTAAGTCAAACCGTAAGTCATGGGTTTAATTTCTGATGAGAATAAAAATTTTACTACTTGGTTAGACAAAGATGAGACCATAATTTAGGTTTTGTTGGAAAGTTCTGAGCTGGACTACTCGTTGATACTGATCTCTTTGGAGATTAGTTTGGACTCAGCCATATACCTGTAGATTAAAGAAAACGAGGTAACTTGTATATAATCATCACAAACTTCGACTACATGATCGAAATGTAACACGAAAACACAGCAATGATCGTGACAAAGTGTCAGGCCCGTATATTATATTGCAATGGATTCAATACTGGGCCACTTAAATATGAATTTTATTGTTTTCATATGAACCCATATTGCTTTCATACTTCCATCAGACCCTTATCTTTCTGAATATTCTAGTATCCGATTAATATAAATCATATAACAACAGATTTATAATGTTATAATGTTAACTTTCATTTTTATTTACATAGATTTTTTTTGATAAAAAAAAGATATTTTGTTTTTATTTCAAGAATAGGGTATATTCAAATCTGTATATCGATTATTCAAATATTAGTATGTGATTCAATTTTATTGGTTTTCATCAAATTAATCATTTCAAAATGTAACATATATTTGTATATTCTTTTATATATTTTTGTTTGTTGAAATAGTATTTGATTATTGAACTCATGAATATTTTTAATCTAATTTGGTAAAATATAAAATTATTTTCACTCATAAACATATTGTAACATTTCAAAAAAATCTAAAGTCAAACAAAATTAAAGTTATATATCTTAGATTATAAATATAAAGTACTAATTAAACATTAATATTTGTTTTTTGTATCAATAAATGGGATATCTAAGTATTTAACAAATAACATATATATTTTATATTTATTTGTCGCTTTATTATATATTTATCTTATTGTATTTATATTTAGTTATTAAAATTATTTTGTATTAAATTTATGCTCAGTTCTGACCCACCGATCTTCAAGTCAAATTTACAAGTAAAATTATAAATTTATCAATTTAATATAACTTTATCATATTTACTTCACTATAATAATTTTATTTTAACATGAATTTCTATTATTATAAAATATATTAAAATAAATAGAATTTTTTTAGTTTTAATTTTATAAATGATAACTGAATATATATTTATGCATAATAGTAGTTGATTTCTAATTACAAAATTAGTTTAAATATTTACATAAACCTTTTAAAAATTAAGATACTGTTAAAATATTTTTCAAAAGATTTCTTAGAATTTTTAATATATATATATATATATATATATATATATGTTAAAAATGAAAAGATATCATGATTAAAAAATTTTATATTATTAGCTTTAATGAAATACATGTTAAGTTTCTATACATGTATTATATAGTTTGCTAATGTTAATTTGTGTTACCAACGTATTATATTTTAAACATAAATACCTATAAAATGAAATATAAAAATTTAATATAATTTTATTATATTTAGATCAATATAATAATTTTTAATACGGTTGATTGTGATTATATAATAGATAAATTATGATAAAATTTATATTTTTAATTTTTTAAAATATATAAGTGTATAATAATATTTCATAAGTAATTTCGAAATTTGTAAAAATATTTACATATAAGTTTGAAAATTAAGATCTTGTTATAGTATTTTAAGTAGATTTGTTAGAATTTTTTTAAAAAATATATATTTATATTTAAAATAAAAAGATATCAAAAGATATTGTGATCAAAAGATATCAAAAGATATTATGAATGATATTATTAAACCATATTATTTGTATTAAATGAAAGATAATTGATTTCTAGTGACAGTCCATTTTAAAAAAAATCACACATGAATCAAGGTTGTGACTTCTGTTTTAATATATAAGATGCTTTAAATTTATCAGACCCTTATAGTCTCATATCTTAAAGACTTCGGCCACATAACTATCATAAGATGTGTTTGAACTTCAAACCATGATTGGCGCCACCATAGACGTTATGATTGGCAAAATTATCTGACTGTGTACATGTTTAAGGAATTAATCAGGATTTTGGTACATAATCTACTACAGTTCTTTAGAAGGTCTTAATTAATTTTAATGATACATAAATCATTTACTTATAAAAGGTATGCTGATAAATTGAGCCACCGACATAATAGTTGAAATAGCGTCATGTCAAAGTCAACATATTTCAACCAGACAACCACCATGCTCCATCCATGTGAGAAGTGTTACCATAGTGTTAGACAATATTTGAGTATGGATTAAGACATAAAGATACACTATGATAACATTAAAACATACTTTGTTTCAAAAATAGCATAGATAGGGAAAATAACTAAAATAGTATTCTTTAAAGATATAAAAACATATATACCCATATGATTAAATGGTTAAAATTAAGGTATATATTTTTAGGGATAGGACTTTAGGATTAAAGATTTCAGATTTAAGGTATAAATTTAAAGTAATAATATTTTGTAAATATTTTTCAAATATTTATTTTTGTTAAAAATATTATTCATTAAGAATAACTTAGTGTTAAACTTTTTAATGAATGTTGTCTTAGTCATTTTTTCTTTAATGTTATTTTTATGTTAAAACTATTTTTGTTTGTTTAGGAGAACTGCCTCTAAGATTACATTCGTAATAATGGTAAAACATGCAAATATATTCGCATGTCGTATATTACATTCTACTGTGTACATAAATTAACTTTACAAGAAAAATCAGAATCGGTGCCATATTATTTTTCACCAATTTAGTAACAGATATATAATGTACTATACTTCCAATTCATCACTTTTTCTATTGCTAATAGCATATAAAATTTGAAACAAGCTTTCAGACTTTCATACAAAAACTTGTAAAAATATATATATTACATGTTTTTCCTATTCATTCAGTCCACGTCCATCCGATTTTTCGTACACCACAATTTTTATAAACAGTTACAGCCTATCTCTTGATTATCTCTCCTAAGTATCATGTCAATATATATGTTTATGATTCATTCGGTCTATAGCACATTATCAATCCTGTGCGGCATATTTCGTTTACCAACAACATATATATTTAAAGTCATTCAAGTGATCACATATTCAAGTTACTCAAAACCACAAATCAAAGATTAAACAAACTAGTGTTCAAAAAAATAAAAAAGATTAAACACCTTACTCAACCAACCGAGATGCTCGAGACCACATCCTAAATTAATTGGGTCCAATTGACTATTTATCATCGTCTTTTACACGTTATATACTGAAAATGTTTATACTATCTTTGGGATGATGGTGTCACTATATTAGAGAAACAAGTTACGACTTACGAGTTGTGTCGGTAGACGTACGGTCCACATGCAGAATCATTCAGAAAATTTTCTTTAGCAATATCCAAAGTGTTACTTTCATCGATCTGCTTTATATTTAATACTTTCTCGATTTGCACATGTTTGATAACAAAACGTATTTGCCCGAATTGAATTTTTGATTGAAAAGGAAATCACTATTATTGGTTTCTGATTTCTATTTGCCTTCTTAAAGGTATTTTACAGTTTTGATAATTTTTTACTGTAAAAGAATTTATTAGCTCAACATATTCGACTATTCGTGATTGGAGTTAATTGCCTTACCGACAATTTGGTATAATTCCACCAGAATACACTGCGTTGGTGATAACTAAAGTGTATGGCCTCCTCTCTCGCAAGCTCTAGCAGCATACAATGGATTGAGATTCTTTCTAATCAGGGATATCTAAATTAAAATAAGTACTTTTGATAACTCTGTCTCATGCTGAGCAAAACCCTTCTTAGTCAAGCTAAGAGAAGACCCTTGTCCAAGGAATCTCTTTCTTGGCATTTGTATTTGAGAGAGAAGTATCATCTATTCATCTACATCGTTTTAGCCGATTCAGACTTATAAATTTGAAACCTTATTCCTAAAACACACTCTCAAAGTTTTCCTTTATTACGTATGGAGGCAGAAAAACGGCAAAAAGCATGGAGAACTACATTCATTTTCGTATCGGCTAATTAAACTCATCGACAAAACCCATAAGAGACAGGTTCAGTACCATTCCACCTGACTATGCTGGTCGGGAGTGCCAATTTCACTTTTAAAAAAAATCATAATGTTATACGCCCAAATAAAAATTTGTGCAAAAAATAATAAAGATATAAAATAAAATTTGTACTCTTACATATAATTTTTATAATTTTTTTAGTGATCCAAACACTTATTTACTGAAGAGAAACTAATCCAGTTCGGAGTTTATTTTACCAAGTTTTTAATATAAGCTTGATTAGTCAACATTTATATATTTTAAGAATTTAAAAATTTGAATACTTTTGTTTGAATTAGCTTGTAATCCAAACTGTATTCCTGATTTCCACTAACCTACAGAATTGTTTAGTTGTGTTTTATTTTTTGTACAATTTATAAATTTTCTACAGTTTATATCTGCATGTGCGCATAAAGGTTTGGTACCCAAACTTAGGAAAACAAAATTGCCACGCCAGGTCGATGACTTCAATACGTGGGCTTAAGATTGTCTAAGACAAAGTGTTATCACCAATTTATTACAGTATTACGCGTCTGTCTTCTCTTTTTTTGTGATTTTATTTGAACGTAGTAGGCCTACCAAAATAGTGATTATGTCTTATTGCGCATCAAAGCTAACCAACAAATCTTGCCATCAAATGTATATGAACAATGAACATAATATATTATACAACTTAATATTGACATTCTAGGACCAAAAAACTTAATTTTGGCATATAAAAAAACTTATTGATTTATATTTAGTCAAAAAAAAAACTTATTGATTTATATCGTCTCGGATTTTAATTTATCTGTCTTAGTCATAGTATTTTTTTTACCTCAGCTGATTCTTACTCTGTATTATATTAAAAAAATAAAGAACTAAAAACATTTAACAACAAGCCAACTTTTGTAGTTTCTAGCTAATCTTTTGTAAAGAAATTTATCCCTCTTTAAACAACTTCTGAACAGTTCCCCAAGAAAGGAAAAAAAACAATATGACAATTTTAACTGTACCAACTGAAATACAAATTAAAACTGTAATACTTAAAATACATCTAGCCAACTAGTACCATATCCAAGTAATATAGACATATGTATATTTCTCCAGGTGCATGAAAAATCTCTATTTATTAGAATTTATTTATTTATTTGTCCAAAATGATTTGTCGGTTAGAGTTCAGATCCAGTGATCACATGCATGCATTGACAAAACTCTCACCTTATGAAGCTTGACTGATGTCACACACCACTGAAATACGATGTCACTTTTTTTTTTTGCTTAGAGAATTACGATGTCACGTACGATCGTCCTTTCTTTGCAACATTCGAATCTTTTGAAGATTTAGTACAATTTAACACCAAAATGTTTTAATTACTAAAAGACCATGTTATGTATCGACTTGATGGTAGTAAAATATTCAAAGTGAAACAACTGAAACTGGATAATATAGTTCTCATTTTTCAACTGAAACCATGTTTATGTATCTACTAAACGGCAAGAAAAGAATCAAAGTGATCAATGATTGAAATCTTAAAACGATACATATCTTATACTTAGTGTAGAAACATTTATTTTGAAATTAAAGAAAGAAATTTAGAATCGCCATATAAAAGTAAATTTTCACTTTTCTTGTTTAAATGTATAAGAAAAAAAAAACATTGCTTATCTTTTGTTTGTTTCTTCTCTAAACAGCTGTAACCATTTTTGTCCAATGGAATATCTACAGTTCCATAAAAAGTCTCAACCGTTCTTCATCACTTCTGCCACCAATACAATGTAGTTCAGGTTTTTAACAACAAATCAAGAAAAATGAGTAATAACACCCAGACATACAATAAAACAAAAAATAATAAATAAGTTGCAGTGCAACGTGGACCAAAAAATATAGTTAAATTTTCAATAGATTTCCAGGATAATATATTATTTATTGAGCTCTATATTGTCTGTCTCAAACACTCTTTTCACTTAAATCTTTTATTAATGACAGAATACGAATGATATACAAAATAAAATACAGTGATGAAATGCATAAATCGGCAGATTCTAAACCTCCACAGACAAAACTCTCAAAAACACGAGGAGACCACACTCAAACCTGGATAATTTATGAAATTTAACTGCTATTAAATCGTTTCTCCGTATGATTTATTTCTGACTTTTAAAATAATCAGTACTTGTTTACTATAAAAAAAAAATATAACCTACGATGTTACAGTATCACAATCATATCTATTGATTTCTGATACTCATTTATTTCACATATTGAGTGACCTTTACGATAGATTCCAACTCATTTTGAAATATTTTGTTTGATCCACCTCTTGAATTAACGTTCACCACTCCTTTATCTTTTCCGTCGGTTCTAAAATCATTTTTATGTTCTTATATTTCACAAAATTAACATTAAAATGAAATAAAAGCAATTAACAGAGTGTAGTTAAGACCAAGAAGCAGTTGCATGGACCCGGATTGATTCATTACAGCTAAAACTTTGTCCCAATCCTTCTTTTCTATTTATACCAAACTTTCTTCTTCCTCAATTTCATCACACCAAACCCTCTCACCTCTCCACACTGACAGAGAACACCCGTTTGCTTCTCTTCACTTCTTTTTTTCTCCCTTTGAATTGCTTCATCATGGGGGTTTTAGTAATCTCGGCTGTCTTGATGCATGTCCTAACGTTTTCCCTCTGTGTTCAAGGCTTCTACCGACGTGGCGGCCACCATCCTGGGGGCCACATGGGACCGTGGATCAACGCTCATGCCACTTTCTACGGCGGCGGTGATGCTTCCGGCACTATGGGTATACCTAAAAATTCTTAAATTTCTGATCTTCACTTGTATTATTCTAACTTTACTGACGAATGGGTAGTTTAGTCATTATACTCATCATCAGCTCACGTTTTCAGAGCTAGCTACCCCCCTCGTAACATGCAAACAATTTAATCGGCTATTCATAACTTTTTCAAAACGATACTATTCATAACTTTCATCGCCTATAACATTTTATTTTTCATATGTTAGAATGTATCTTTCTATTAAACTAAATTTTGTAACACGTTCATTTCAAGATTCAAAAGTTATTTTCTACAGAACATAAACGTTTGGCTAATGAACATATATAACTAGGTGGAGCATGCGGGTACGGGAATCTATACGGGCAAGGTTATGGAACAGAGACTGCAGCGCTGAGCACGGCGTTATTCGATAATGGACTTAGCTGTGGTGCCTGCTTCGAGCTGAAATGTGTCAACGATCCTCAGTGGTGCATACAAGGCCGCTCCATTGTTGTCACCGCAACTAACTTTTGTCCTCCTGGTGGTGCCTGCGATCCTCCTAACCACCATTTCGATCTTTCTCAGCCCATTTACGAGCACATCGCTCTTTACAAGTCCGGTATCATTCCGGTTATGTACAGAAGGTACTAATTAATTAGTCCGGTTTAATGCCATGAAATTGCATAGTACTGTAGTTTGTTAATATTCAACGTTAAAATATCAAACACAGTTTGTAAATATTACCCATACATTCATTATATACTACACCACTTAGTGGAATTTAGACCCACAAATACGCACTGCATAATGGTATCAGAACATTCAAGCTTATATTATGGTTAATTGAATCATTGTTTTCGAGAGCTACATAAACTTTCATCATTGTATTAATTGAAATCATTGGTTTTTTGGGGTGAATATATAGGGTTCGGTGCAGGAGAAGCGGCGGGATAAGGTTCACGATCAACGGCCACTCATACTTTAACTTGGTGCTGGTCACAAACGTCGGTGGAGCCGGGGACGTACACTCTGTGTCGATGAAAGGGTCAAGGTCAAAATGGCAATTAATGTCAAGAAACTGGGGGCAAAATTGGCAAAGCAACTCTTATCTCAATGGTCAAAGTCTGTCGTTTGTTGTCACCACAAGTGATCGCCGAAGTGTCGTGTCGTTCAATGTTGCTCCTCCCGGTTGGTCCTTTGGCCAGACCTACACCGGAGGGCAGTTTCGGTACTAATTTATATAATTATGTGATTTATATTGTAGACCGGTTTGGTTTGCTTCGGTTTTTGTAATCGCTTATTTTGTAATTTTCGGTTCCAAGTTGGGGACCTTTTTTTGGGGGTAACCAATTAATATTTGGACTGATTGTGATATGTAGCTAAATGTGTGTGAAGTGTGAACGAGAGGAAAAAAGAGATACTTTTCATTTTATATAAAAATGAAAGTAATATTAAACTAAATAGTATATAAAAAAGAATGTGATATTAAAATAGTTCTTGAATTTTAATATATATATTTCTTATGTTTCATAGAGTGTTATTTTGACATAATAAAAATAATGCTTTAGATTTCCATCGCAGTTTATATATTCTAAATTTAATATTAATAGAATATGATCATTTTTGCGTTAGTCAAAAGATAAATTCAAATCAGAAAATATGGTATAGTTTCAGACTAATCAACTATGTAGCATTAAGTATATTTTTACCGGAACCGGTTGGATCAGTATATATGATATATTAGAAAAAAACTTGAATAACCGAACTTCAGTTTTTTAATAAACCGCCAATTAATACCTAATGATTGGCCGACATTACTTTTAATCCATCAAAAGCCTGTTGAAAGATGTCACTAGTTGGAATTATAGCTCTAAAACGTTGTAAGACGTCCTTGAAAATTTAGGCATTCTTTTAGTTGTACTATGACGAAACTTTTAGGATCGATTCTATATAAAATAGGTCAACATGTATTATAAGTATTTTAATATGATTCTGGTCCATTTAGTATTGTCCTCCTGTGCTAGATCTCGCAGGTTCTGTTAGGCTGATCCTCTGTATTTAGTCATCTAAAACAGAACTAATTAAAGATCTTGATATTTTTAATCTTTATGTGCATTTTAGCGCATAGTATTAGTGCTTTATGAGTTTGAATATTGGTCACCTAAGAACATGATTATTCGAGTCTCTTAAGAAGGTCTCTTGCACTGTTTACGGGCTCCATTAATATGTTGGGCATGTGAACAGTCCAAGAGACGGTTCTTAAAACTCTTAAATAAGAATCGTCTCTTGCACTGTTCGCGGGTTTCATTGACACGTGTTGGTCCGCGATTAGTTAATATTTTTTTTTAATCAAAAAAAACAAAAACAAAATAAAAAAATAGAAATAAGAGACCCCTTTTAAGTATAATCATGCTCTATGATAATCAAGCTCTTAAGTATGCATTATTATCTACAGACTACACACAAACACATGTTATATTTAAATTGCATCTAAAAATGGTTATGAATATTTTTGGTCGTATACACCTATATTTATACCTATACAAGGAAATGGTATATTTTAGAAAATGGTAAATTTTAGAAAATGGTAAAGCGTGGGGAGAAGAATCAAAGCTGACAAATATTCAAACTAGTTTTTTAAAAAACATGATGTCAGAGAAATGAAACTGTTCTTAACAGAGCAACCATGAAAGATGTATGCGTGGGGTTTCTTTCTATTTCCATTTATACTCTCTCTCCTCACACCTGTTCTTCTCTCTCCTCAGGTTTCCATTTTTGGCAACCACAAAGATTACATGCGATAACATAACCATCACCGAATCCCAAACATCACATGCCTATCTATATATGTATATGTCTCTGTGTTGTATATATGAGACATTTTTATAGGGGAGAGACCAAGATAAGAGCTAGATGGAGTTCTCATGTTTCCAAGAATACCCTTTTGGAGAAAACAATGCAGTGGAGTTCTCTAATAAAAAAAGGATGGTGAAGGTGAGTGATGAATCAAAGAAGAAGAAGAAGCAGAGAGGTTCTAGGGTTTGTAGTAGAGGACATTGGAAAATCTCTGAAGATTCTCAGCTCATGGAACTTGTTGCTGTTTACGGTCCTCAAAACTGGAACCACATTGCAGAGAAGATGCAAGGAAGAACAGGTAAAAGCCAGCATTAAGATGAAACGTTTCATCTTCTATGTTCATGAGGAAGTGAACCTAAAATGCCTTTTTTTTCTTTCTTCTTTGGGTTGTTAAAGGCAAGAGTTGCAGATTGAGGTGGTTTAACCAGTTAGACCCAAGGATCAACAAGAGAGCTTTCAGTGTTGAGGAAGAAGAGAGGCTACTTGCAGCTCACAGAGCATTTGGTAACAAATGGGCTATGATTGCTAAGATTTTCAGTGGAAGAACAGACAATGCCTTAAAGAATCACTGGCATGTCCTCATGGCAAGAAAGCTGAGGCAGCAATCAACTTCTTACATAAGGAGATTCAATGGGTCTGCTCATAAACCTACTGCAGATCATACAAGCTTCAATCTCTCTCCTGGTTTGTGTCTTCTTACTCTTATCTAGTACTTGATATAATGAGCTTATGGGAACGTTTTAATTGACCTCAAAGTTTCTCTATCAGAGTTAATACAGCACATAGAAAAAAAAGCAACCAGATTACAAGTTAGCTAGGGAGATTCACTTAGTGCTGATGAAATTTTAAGCTTCATGTCTCGGTATGTTTTGCAGGTAGTGTAGATGATGAAGATATGAATTTGGAAAAGAACAGCTGGAAAATGCTAAATGAGGAAACAACTAACCTGAAAGAAGAGTATTGTTCTTCACGCATGCCAATGCAGGGCCCGCATCATCACTACTCAACCTTCTCTGCAGATTCCTTGGCACTGACACTGCATGTCTCCATCCAAGAACAACCATCATCATCATTGACGTCATTATCACTGCCATCATCATCTGCAGAACATACAATGGTGACCAGATATTTCAAGTCCACCAAAACTCCAGCATTTATAGATTTTCTTGGTGTAGGCCACCAACACCAAAGCCCCAACATCTAAAGGAGAAAAAAAAAAGAGTGGGAGCTAATTAAAAACTTGATTACTCCTGTCATTATTATCAAACTCCATGTCTTTTGTAAGCTATTAACATGACAAGTTAAGAAACCAAGTGTCTTATTTCTCTATCTCCATGTGCTATTCATTGAATTTCTTGTTACAATTAAGAAATTATAACAAAGTGAAACACTCAACACATATATTTCTTACGATTCTGATTCAGACCATGAATTGAAATTCTAATAATGGAGACAAAGGTAATGAATCAAGGAACAAGAAACAAAAGAATATATAGTAAGAAATAAATGAGCGTATATTAACAAATATGTCTTACTAAGAGTTTGCTTAGAAGAACAAAATAATATATATTGTAAAAGAGAAAAGAATGTCATATGAATCAGCAGAAACTATTCTCGATGAACTTCAGAAACCCGTTGAAATCGATTATTCCGTCTCTGTTTCCATCTAATGATCTGATCATAACCAAGCAATTCTCTAGGCAGTATCCTTCTTTGAACCCTAACGTTGTCAAAACTCTCTGCAACTCTGTAGCGTCAATGAAGCCATCTCTGTTTTCATCGAACACATCAAAAGCTTGCTTCACTTCCTCCAAGCTCGCCTCATTATCTTCGAAAAAACTCAAAATCTCCTTGGAACTGTACCGTTCTTGAAGCTCGTCGCTTTCTGAGTCGGGTAACAGCCCTAAGCTTCTCATAACAATCTCTACGTCTTCTCTACAGAGTCCATCAACTTCTTCTTCTCGTTCTTCTATTTGTTTGATCAAACTCTCTTCAACACGTTGATGGTGTTGAAGAAGAGGAAAGAATGTTGATAAAAAGATGCGAGCAGAAGAAACCCATCTGCCAAACCCGATGAGGAAAAATTTGAACAGAGCAAAGAAAGTGATAGAAGAAGATTGTTTGCATTCAGACAAGAAACTCTTCTCCATGGTTGTGTATCAATGAAACTAAACGTGTTAGAGCCTTAGAGGAGATGTTGAAGATATAGAATTTGTCTGCATAGATGAACTATATATAGAGAGATTATAGTGTTTTCTAAAAAGGCAAAAGAGAGGAAGGTGGTAGTGCAGGTAGATACAAAAACAAAGACCGTGTTTGAAAAATAAAATTGGAAAATAGGAAGTTTCTTTCCAATTATTGTAACATTGTTGAAATTGTTAGGAGTTTTTTGGTCTTATCTAAAGGAAAGTCTGGTCGGCTAGACTTTTTATTATAAAAATAAGGGCAATTCTCTTAAATAACTTTTTTAGTTTTTGTCACAAAAATAGCCCTCAAAAACTAAAATGACCAAAATAGATTTTTTTTTTTTTGAAATTTTGATTTTTTTTAATTTTTTTTTTAAAATTTGAAACTCTAACCCCAAACCCACTCCTTAACTCTAAACCCTAAAATCCAAATTAGTTAACCCTATAAATGCATATAAATAAATTTTTTAGCTTCTAAAAAAAACATTTTGATCATTTTCTTCCTTAAAAGCTATTTTTGTGACAAACAAACTAAAAAAAGCTATCTAAAGGAATTTCTCTAAAAACAATTCTATTTTTCTTCGTTTTGTTACTAAATAAAAAGGAAAAATACAACTACTAACCTAATTCTTGGTCAAGGTCTCCCTTCAGTTCCACACGTCAGTGTATCTCGAAGTGATTCACACTTTCAGTTGGATAAAACTTATAAAAGTGGATTATTTGGCAAATATTTTCTTGGTTCCTTGTGTTTGTGTGTGGTGTAAGCAGGTGTAACACTAACCGAATCGAAAAAAGTTTGGGTTTGGGTTTAGATCCTATCAATTATTCAAACCAATTTTATATCTCTAAAACTTAAAAACTAAAATTGAATTAGAACCAACTGGAATCAAATAATCAAAATAAAAATACTTTATATAAACCAAATGCCTAAAAATGAATTACTATAATACTTTTTATTAATTTAAAATTATCTGAAAACTTAAATTTTTAATATTTAATCTAAAAATCCAAATTTCATAATGTTTATTTTCAAATTACAAAAAATAAAAATATTTTAAATATATAAAAATGATAAATGTATAAATTAAAAATTATTTCAAAATTATTAAACTAATGGCTATAATCATATAATTACATAAAATACTAAAAATAAATTTTAATAAATTATTAATAGTATTAATAGTTTATTTTTTAAATATTATATAATATTTAAAATGTGGCTAAACGTTTGTGTAGTCTAAATAATATTCGTTTAAACGCTATTACTTTTGAACTGTATAAATCTGTATTGTATAATATAATATTGTTATGGTTAACTACTAAACATTTTTTAAACATGCGCCTAGATAGCATTTGAGAGCACTGGTAAAAACTGTTTAATATTCATAAACTTTTGTATGATTATAAATAAGGTAAGAATGAAGTTTCTAAGCATGAAAACATATTTTCTGGTTTAAACTCATTGGAAAAAAGTTCCACCACTCAAATTTATTGATTTAATAATTATATTACTGTAAAAACATTTCTTAATTATCTTCGGTTATAATACATAAAAACAAATTATTCGTTCAAATATAATAAAAATCTATTTAAAGTAAAACTGACAGACAAAGCAAGTTTTGGAATCTAAATCTGCAATGAACTAGAATGGAAGTACATCAAGTATATAATAGTGTTTTTTGGTTGAATTTTTGATCAGAAAATGGTAATTCTCTTTTTTACTGTTTTGAAACAAGAAAAATAGAGTACTGCTTGTTGACGCCTTATCTTTTTCTTTTGTTTTGGAAGTATATATACTTTTCGCCTGGTAAGTAAGAAAAGAATATAGTAACCCAATAAATTGATATGAATGGGCTTATTAACTATTTGGGCTTCCATGTAAACATTAAGCCGATTGACTCTCCTTAATTTAAATCTAGATAACAGCATGAGTAGGATTGAACCAAAGATATGAAATAGAGTTGCGAATAGTTTAATATATCAAGAATATCAGAACTGGAGTGTAAATCGTACGTACGTGTTCACGATGGGATACTATGTATTATGATTAATCGGTTGCAAGTGAATGAGTGTGTGCGAGAACTTAGAAATACAACTAGCTAGGTTCATGATAATTAAAGAAATTGGAAATATGAATGTGAATATGTGATGTAAAATGAAATGTTTTTACAGTAATATAATTATTAAATCAATAAATTTGAGTTAGATATCTATTCACATGTGATGTAAATTAATACAAAATACAATGTTATACATTTGTTTCTCAAGTAATATATATAATATATATACATAATATATTTTTTCATTTTACTATGTCAATATAAAAATATATATATGAAAATTTAGGGATATTAAAATCGATATTGGCCTGACCAAGTTCGGCGCGATGTTGCTAACAAACATATGCAGAAGGAATTGTTTCTCTCCATACTCAAATACCTAACAATGTACGTTCATGATGATACAGTTCACATGTCATTTCAAATCTATAAACCAGCCAAAGATATCTAACTTTCTTCGTACGAACATATCTAACTTCCTCTGTTGTTTTTTGTTAATTTCGCATTCAGTTAACAAACTAAATTTGATACAGAATGTTGTAATAATTTATAGCAGTAATAACAGCGCAATCTCTTTTGAAGTTATATCAATGTCGTTGCTTTTTTTTTCTTTTGGCATTCCTTCATAATATTTATTGCTTTGTTAATGTACGTACTTTATTTGGGAGTAGTCCGTTAGATTAATTCCCACCTATTTCTGATTTATAGAAGACTAGCTAAATCTCAGAAGTCACAGACTCACAGGCCATTATTGTGAATGATCATTAGTCTTAAACGGTTCTTTATTAAACCAATTAAAAACTGTTTTTTTCATCATAGCAAGTTAGCAACCAACAAGGATTAGATTTGTGGGCCTCTTGCTCCCTTTCTATTTCAAAGTTATTTTCTTATATGTCCTAATCATGTTATATACAAATTTGAAAGAACTCTCTTCTAAAGAAAAAATAAAAGATTAGAATGATAAAACTACACTATTTTATTATATTATGTTATAAAGGTGTATGCAAGGCATATTCCTGAAGGAAGGTGTATGCAAGGCATAATCAGTAAATCATGAATTGGTCTCGAGTTTATAACATGTACTTCTAAAAAATAACAGTAATATATGTAATAGTGCTATAAGATAACAACAGTTGCAAGCTTAACTCCACAATTCCCATGCTGTAAACAAAAACTAAAGGAGTGGTCTCAAGAATCAGAATTAAAATATATCTGAATAATTAATTGAGAGAACCAATAATTGTATTACTATATTCATATAACTTCACCACAAAAGAAGAACCTTCCAAATATGTTAAAGGAACAATCAATCACATTCTCATCCATTCAAAAAATACACATTTAATTTGTTACAAATCCACTTCACAATACAACTAACAACTGTAGTCTTACGTAGAAATAGATTTGAAACGATATATGGTTGGACAAACAAATCAAAATACATTAATATGACCAATACCGAAAAAATCAAACTTTATAAAACATGAAACAACAATAATCTTCACATTTAATTTGTTTAAACCCAAATTTTCCAAAACATTCTCAAACTCAGATAAGGCATCCAATTATTATAAATGTTTTACCACTTTCAATGTATAATGTCTTAAGTTTTCTTCTTCATTCTTAAAGAAACACAAACCCTTGACATTAAGAAAGTTATAAAAAACAACTTTTATAAGAAAGTTATAAAAAAATATAATAGTTTCAGTTTCACCCTATAAAAATAAACACACAAAGACAGAAACAACTTTTAGCCAACTCTAGCTTTGCTGGTCTAATTCCCAGTCAAGGGAGGTGAATCGCAGTCGCAAACAACCTCGAATTCTCTCCGGTGGAAACTGCGGTGGCAGCCACAGGCGGCGCAAGTTAGCGCTGCCACCGTACCTTCCTCTCCGTTGCTTGCCATGAACTCACGGCAGCCGTCGACGGCGTAGCCTCCAACAGCTGCCGCGTGGTTCTTCTGACACTCGACGTATCTCACACCTCTCACCATCCGAGACGAAGCCGTCGAGGAGCTTCTAGAAGGCTCCTCCGGCGATGCTCTCCTCAACACCACTTGACGCTTCCTCATGGTTCTTCTTCTTGGCTCTTTTGTGAAATCTAAACTTGTATATAATAATGAATTAGTGTGAGTTATATATTTGAGAAGAAAAAAAAGTATCTATAAGTTTCTTGTTAATTTTAATATCTAATTTTCTACGGTGGGAGATGGAAAGAGAGTGAACGCCAAAGATAATTACAAAAGGACCTCAGTTGTTAACCCTAAACCTAGATGATATATTTATAGCATTCATTATAGCAATAACAAACAACCACTTAGATAATTCTATATGCATGTGTATGTCAGTAATACGTATATGTATATAGATATGTGTGTACATGTACATTTCCATGGAATGTAGCATGTATCATCACAGATGAAAACCTACCTAGCTTCTTTTTTTTTTAACAACCAATGTTTATATTAAAAATTAAACTTTCCGATGGTCTAAGTCGATTACAACCGGAAAGATTTTCGACGATAGTTGATGAGCTAACATAACTAAAAAACCATATTTGTTGTTAAATGTGTATATATATATATATATATTTGTAACTTAAATTTCTTTTGGCGTCCACAACTATCTATGCATTCACATATGTTTGTAATAAGTTAACAAAGTAAATATTTTTTTTGAATACTCACCGGTTAGAAAAGATTGAGCAAGTTATGCTGAATCAGAATTTGAAACTTCGCTAGGCTTAGAAAAGAGAGTTATTTGTCATAAGTCCTTTTTTATTTGCAATAAGTTAGGAGATACATAAAAAACGTTCACTTGCAGTTATAAACCATGAGATATGAAGCCAGTGAGCCACCAGTTTGTGAGTTAGGCACCCGTCTTTATTTGACAGTATTCTCGTTTTGGATGATATTCTCACCATTATATACGTATCTTCCAAAACTGCTGCTATATGCAACTTTCAGAAGAAGAAAAAACACTTCTTATATTCCTACAAGTATAGCGCTAAGTAATAACATTTTATGGTTTTAACTTCTAACTAACTAATTAATAATCATAACCATAAGCAAGCGAATAATAGAATATATAAAAGTGGGTGCTGAACTACTACTTGTGTGTGGATGCAACTTTTGTTCAATTTTGCTAGAAAACCCTAAAATGATGATAAAGCTTTTCTTTAAGACCAAACAAAGTGATTGGTTCTAAAAGGAAGAAAACAGCTAAGCTTGCCTTTGTACGACCTAATATGTACTGTGGTGGCCCCTTAACCCCAATTTCTCTTCTAGTTATTCATCCATTATGTTCTAATTAACACGTACGTTTGATTACGAAAATCATTTAGAGCATCCACAATGGTGAGACCATTGTGGAGTCCTTAAAAAAAAAAAAAAATTGATTTTTTTTTTCAGATTAAAAAAAAAAAAAAAAAAATTAACCAATTGCGTGTCGCCACGTGTCGCAAATAGTGTAAGGACCGATCTTTATTTAAGGATTTTAAGGATCGAATCCTTAAGTTTTAGTAGGGTCCACTAATTATTTAATTATTTTTTCGCTAAGGACTCCCCTTAAAGATTCTCCATTGCAGGTGCTCTTATACATGTCGTCGTACAGAATATGACTTAGTATCGACTTCGAGATAATACTATGCATAGACAAGAACTGTTTATATTGGATACGTGGTATTGTGACCCACTTGGTTGACTTAAGATCTGTAAGTTCAAAATTTGTTGTAATCTAAGTAACAATCAATATGTTCAGATTGTGTGATGAAAATGCATGAGCAATAAATAGAAGTGTGTGTATAAATTTATATACATTTGGATCTAAAAACGTGGGACTGATAAGTTGGGCTACCAAACCATTTTTGTTCATTATGAGAACAACGCAATCCTTCACGATCTTTTGTTAATTACTTTGCAATTACGTCTTGATATTTCAATTACACATTTACACGTGCATACATTCATTCGAATTTCAGTTATACATCAAATGTTCATATTCATATGTTCCATCAATCTCGGATAATCATGAAGGATTTTATTTTTTTGATATTTTTCTCATTCGAGATTAGATATTAAAATGCAAAAATCTTTGGATTCGACGTAACTCTTGAGATGTTATAGAAAAACTAATCGCATAACCAAGCGCTTGTGGTTCCCGATTTATAATAGATGTATTTGTTAGGAATTCAACATATGACCTAAAATGGGGAACTTAGAGTAATACAGTAACATAAATATGGTAATAAGAATTAATAATTGCTAATATATTTTTTTTACTTAGAAGTACTTTGTCAACATGATATTAATGACTTTGGGTGAAATGGAATAATCCAGATAAGATATATTATTGATTCTAGCGTTTGATTCAGTTTAAGCTTAACCGAAAATATCATCATATTAAGAGTAGCAGTAAAATCAACCTAAATGGAAATAATTCTGAACTATCTACATCTAGTAACTAGAATAATCAAAATGATTAAATTTCTACAAGGCATTATAAAGTAAGATTGCAATTTCTAATGACAAAATTCAAAGTGGTTAGTGGAGTAATGATGGTTATGATTTATGATAATGAGAGAGATTTAATGAAATAAAGCAAAGAGTGTTTGTGTCTCAACAACCCAACCCTCATTCCCCAGCTTCCAATTAGTATTAGTGATGTGTAATCTTTGACTACTCAGCGCTCAATCTTCTGTTTTAACTAGGATAAGGAATCTTAGGTTTCACTATTTAATATCAAATCATGAAGCGTGAGTTTAGAAAATTAAATAAATTGCTTAATGGATATAGTGTATAGATTTTTTTTTTTTTAAAGTATATCAAATGATCCATAACTTCAGACTTGAAACTTTCTTTCAAACATATGAAGTTGGAAAATAACATATTGTCGCCTGTACTATAGGATGTACTTAATTAACCTTGGTAGATACTCAACATTTTATCTTTCTTTTTAAAAAATATTCAACATTTTATCGTCTAGTGTAATTAGGCACTCTGCAATTAAATCATTAATGTCCCAATCAAAAATAACATGTGAGGAAGCGAGAAAGATGGTTGCAATAAATAGAAGGACGACGTTGGGCTTTGAGATCACATGAACCGCACATGATTCTTCAGCTTCTTTTAACACCTTTTTCTTTGCCATTGGGCTGAAGTCCTCGGACCCAAGACCAGGCTCGCCAAATATTCACAATTGCTTAACGTCTAGCTTATTCAATTAAGCATCAAAGAATTCTAGAAATGTAAATCACTCTAAGTGCTTCAAAGTTTTTACTTGTTTGCTAATTATTCAAAGATTTTACCACCTTAAATTGAACCGTATGTGAGCTTGTTACAATCATATATGCACCTAACACTGTAGTGTAGTTTTAACCTTCTATTATACACATGCAAAGAAACTGACAGGTATATACATACATCTAGATGTATGTGAAATATCCACACCTATATATTATTGTGTACACGTATATACTGTTCTTATCGATGAAAAGTTCATAAAATTACGGCTGAAGAGAATTAAATCAAAAGCCAAGAAATTTCATAGGGTTCTTGCGTACATTGCTTTACAGCAAAGTTCATGCTGCCGCTTATTTTTCCTCTTTATTGATTTTCATTTTTTTTGTTTGGACTACAGTTTCCATGATAATACGAGATTGGTGAGACAACTTTTTTTTTAAATAATCGGTTAGGTCAATTGAACCATAATCCAACAAACAATAACACAAGCGGTTCACTTTGTAGACATAGTTCTACTGTTTTCATCATCAGACGACAATTGGCATTATTTTTTTTTTTGCCAAAATGTGAATTTCATATTAATATGATAAGTGTTTGTAGATTTTACAATAGTTTTGATCTTGGATAAGTTAGCTTTGGCAAAAAAATTAAAACAAAGCTAAGTTATCAAAAGATGAGGATCCGTTGGTTACTCATGTCGTAGCCATTGCTGCATAAGTGGCATGAACTCCTTCCTTTTTCTTTTGCCAAGGATGGTGTCCCTTATGAAGCGATCAATGATTTTGAAGATTCCATGAGGCGTCCGAGCTTCCTGTTCGTGTAAACGTTTGTTGCGTTCTGTCCAAATGCTCGATAACGTTGCTTGGGCAACCAGTCGTTTGAGAGTTCGGCTTGTGTCTCTGTCACGTAGGGATAGCCAATCTGAGAAAGCTGTCCATGAATGAAACCCAACATGATTATAACCCAGTCTCCGCAAGACCAATTCCCAGACTGATTCACTAATGTCACAACGCAGCAGGAGGTGATCTCTGCTTTCTTCATAGACTGCGCACAGACAACACAACGGAGAAACGTTCATCCCCCAGCTAGACAAACGAGATCGAGTTGGAAGTCGATCCTGGTGAGCAATCCAAAATGTGAAAGCATGCTTAGGAACATGTCCCTTGAACCAAATGTTTTGAGTCCAAGTCTGAGTGGGTTCCCTGCATCTCACTGCGTTCCAAGTTTTCCTAGAGGAGAAATTTATGAGCTCTTCACTGTTAACTTCCCAGACAAAATAATCTTCATTTGGAGAGAGCGACGGAAGTTGCAGGGAGGTAAGATGTACTGATAGCTCCTCAGCGGCATTTGAGCGAGCACCTCGCAATAGCCATCCTGCTCTGTTGCAAGCATCAGAGACAGTAGCTGTTCGAGGGATTTGCAGTTCACGAGGTCCAAGGTCCCCAAACCTGTGAAACAGAGGTCCTAAGGGCGTCCAATTGTCAAACCAGAAGCTAATCCTTCTTCCATTTCCCAATACCGGTTTAAAAAATCTCGACGCTAAGCCTCGAAGAGACAGTAGTGATTTCCAAGTGGACGAAAATGTGTTTGAATCCTCAATTCCCCAGAAATTTTCTCCTTTGATTCGATATTCTCGAGTCCATTCTGCCCAAAGAGAGTCAGTGCTTGTCAAGAGGTTCCAAATCAACTTCAAAGATAAAGTCTTATTCCAGCGAGCAATGTCTCGAAGGCCAAGGCCCCCTTCGTTTTTTGGCAAACAGACTGTGCTCCAGGAAACCTTTGCTATAGACTTCTTTGTTTCCGTTCCGCCCCAGAGAAAATGCGAGCAAAGGCCTTCAATTTTTTTAATGCATCCCTTGGGAATTATAAAAGCAGATGTCCAGAAATTGATGGTGCCATAAATAACTGAAGATATTAACTCCCTTCTTCCTGCAAAAGATAAGGCCTTCGCAGACCAACAATGAAAGTGTGCAGAGATCTTTTGAAGTAGATGTCTGTAATCTGAGATCTGTAACTTGCGGTGCATCAGAGGTAGGCCGAGGTATCGGATAGGTAATGAACCAATGTTGAAACCCAGCTGTGAAATGGCTATGGTTTCAGCGTTGTTCAAGCCTGCTATAAACAGCTCTGTTTTGCTTCTATTCATTCTCAGACCAGACCATAGAGCAAAAGATTCCAGAGTATCCGCAATGCATTTCACAGAGTTGACAGTTCCATCAGAGAAAATCATTAAGTCATCAGCAAAGGATAAGTGGGTAACCTTAATGGCAGAGGTCTTGGGATGGTAACCAATAGACCCGTTAATGTATTTCCTCTTCAACATTTGTGCAAAGACTTCCAAAGTCAGAACAAAAAGATATGGAGATAGTGGGTCACCTTGGCGAAGTCCTCTTGATCCTTTGAAATAACCACATAGCTCACCATTTATGGAAATAGAGAAGTGGGTTGTTGTCAAGCATTTCCTGATTAACTTTCTAAACAAAGGAGGGAATTCCAGAGCTTCAAGCGTATACATCACAAAGTCCCAATCCAAAGTGTCAAAAGCTTTTTGCAGGTCCACCTTTAGCATACACCGCTTGGATATCTTTTTCCAATTGTAGCCAGAGACAAGTTCCGTGGCCAGCAACACGTTTTCAACCAACAAACGGCCCGGCACAAACGCAGACTGTGAGTTTGAGACAAGAGATGGAAGGATAACTTTCAGTCTATTTGCAAGCAGCTTTGAAGCTACTTTGTACACTGTGTTACAACATGATATCGGCCTGAATTCAGAAATCCTGTTGGCGTTTGTTTTCTTTGGGACAAGTGTGATTGCAGTTGCATTCCACTGTTGAAGGAGCTCACCAGTGGTCAAGAATTCCTTTACGGCATTAATCATATCACGGCCAATTGCTTGCCAGTTTCCTGTAAAGAACTCTGCCGGGAATCCATCAGGGCCAGGAGATTTGTTCGCTGGAAGTGAGAGGAAAGCTGCTTGAATATCATCGTCTGTAAACGGAGCCGCTAATGACTCAATATTTCCAGTAGAGCATTTAACTTCAACAATGGCAGCAATAGAAGATGGGGAGGATGTTGTTGGGGTATTGGTTCCACCGAGAAGATTGTGGAAGAAGTCCACTATGTGGCTTTTGATTTCATCCAGAGAGTCAATAACACGGTCACTATCGTCGAGCAGGAAAGCAATATGGTTTTGAGCTTGTCGTGACTTTATGACTCTGTGGTAAAACCCCGTGCTTGCATCACCTTCCACATTCCATTGAATTCTTGAGCGTTGCTTTAAGAACTTATCTTCTGCTTTTGCTAATTCAAGCCATTTCAGGTGAGCCAGTCTTTCTGAATTTGCAGAGGCTGAGGATGGAGTAGTCAAGGTGATATGCTGCCATCGTGTTAGATCATCGAAAGCTTCCTGAACTCTCTGCTCTAGCCCTGAGTAATTCTCCTTAGTGAAAGAGCGAATAAAACTCTTTAGATGCTTAAGCTTCTTGGAGACACAAAGCTGTTTGGAGCCATTAAAAGGCATAGCGTTCCAGGAAGATCTAATGAAATCATGAAAGTCCGGGTGGTTATTCAGATAAGAGAAGAACTTGAAAGGCCTTTTTTGAGGAGGTTTATTTTGATCTAAGAAAACACAGCAGGGGCTGTGATCTGAAATTCCCGGATCTCCAAATACTCCAATTGAGTTAGGGAATTCCTCCATCCAGTCTTCATTTATTAAGATTCTGTCAAGTTTTTTAGAGACGTGCGAGTTGGACCAAGTGAACGTGTTACCGCAAAAGGATAGATCCGCTATGGAGCATCTGCTGAGGCATTCACTGAAATCTCGCATTCCCCTTCTCGAAGAGAACTCGTCAGCTTTAGAGTGCTCTGTAGGGGATATGATTTCGTTGAAATCGCCCAAAACAATCCATGGAAGAGCACTAAACTGAGGAGAGAAAGCTATTGCCTCAAGCTCTTCCCATAACATACGCCTTTGCTTCTTACAGTTTGAACCATAAACAAAAGAAATCCCAAGCTCCAGCGCTTGATGAGGTAACTTAACACAGCAAGAGATCATTTGCAGAGATTTGCTTATTATACGAACCTGAACTGTTGGTTTCCAGAAGACCCAGATTTTCCCAAGCTCAGAGAATTCATAGTTGCCCTCCAGAGACCAACCAGGCAGAATATTATTACTTATAGCTACCGACTTATCCTTTTGAACATGGGTCTCAACGAGACACCCAAAAATAGGATTATGCTTCCGAATCCATTTTCTAAAACCACGCCGCTTTACAGAATTATTTATTCCTCTTATATTCCAACAAAAAATATCCATTAAGAGGGGTAATATTAGAGGTTTAGAGGGCCTCTAGCCCTTGCTTTCTCCTTAGACCTCATCTGCTTCTGCAATCTCTTGGAGAAGACCTCAATGAATTTATCACTGTCATTACTGCCATCATCCGGATTATCCTCCTCCTCAGAGAGCGAAAAATTAGAGGACGATCCACTGACTGCTTTTAAATTTCCTTCCTGATCTACAAAAGTTGTTAGATCCACAGAAAGGCTTCCTTTTTCAAGATCATACTCGGTAGAGGTAGAGCAGCTAGAAAGATGGGTAAGAGATCCAGTTGGAGTGAGAGGATCATTTGGGACAGTAGACTGAGCTGGAAAAAGATGACCCTTTTGAGGCACAGTCTTGCTTCCTTGGGGATCTGAGGAAGGTGGAATATAGTTAGCCTTCAGTCCTACTGGCTTGTAAACCATCTTCGGTTGGATGACAATAGGAAGCAGACTCTTTATTGGTGCTTTACCATTCCGTTTGTAAGCCTCCTCACGGTTGACAACAGCTTTAGGGGCATGGTTCGTTCTAGGACAAGCAGAAGTTTCATGCCTGACCGAGTTGCAAGTTAAACACGTTCTTGGCGCTTCCTTACATCTCGATATTGTGTGTCCAAATTTCTCACAGAAGGAACACTTGGATGGAAGCCAAGGGCAAGATACCGCAATTCTTCTCGTTTCTCCACTCTCAAATCTAGCATTGACAAACTCCGGGAGGGGCTTCCGGGGATCAATGATGGTATAAACTTTAGCAACTTCAATGTTGGTAAGATTCTCTGTTGCGGGGTGGAGACATATGGGATGCCCAACAATACCTGCTATCTCCTGCAGAGCGTCACTATTGAAGAATTGTAAGGGAACTCCTGTGAACTCTAACCAGATAGGAACCATGCTCAATTCAGGTTTTGTTTGCTGGACGCCAGGGGACCACTTTGCTACAAACATGGTCTGGCCATCAATCTGCCAGAGACTTTGGCTTAGGATATGACGGCGAGCGTTTGGGTCTGGGACACGGAAAAGAAACGTGTTTCCATCCATTTTGTTGACAGTTATATCTCGCCTCTGACGACTCCATATCCCGTTCACAATGGCATGGATAGCACCTCGAGCAGGGGGGTCCTCATAGAATTGTCCAAGTATGAAGTATTCCCAAGCTTTCTTGTTCTTCTCCACAATTGCGTTTGGAATGGTTACGCAAGCTTCTCCAGAGTCGAGAAGGAAAGGTTTCTCCTTTGGTTGAAGCTTAACAGATGTATCTTTGACAAAAGATTTCCAGATCTCAGCTGAACTTGGCTGCTTCATCACTGAGGGAGCTACTATCGAGGCTGGAGGAGGAGGAATTGCTTCTTTAGCTTTTTCTTTTTGATTCCGGTCGCTAGATACAGACTGGGTGACTGTAGCTAGGGATTTAGAAATAGGGGTTTTCGCTTCCTCAGCCAGATCTGTAGGAGGGACATCATGGGTGAGATGGGGACAAGTTGTTAACTGAGCGGCGGCGCCGGCCAGAGACGAATCAGAAGGGCTTAGAATTTTAACGGCTGACGAAGGGTCAGGCGTCTGCAAGTTTGGAGACATATTGTGATTTGTCGATCCAGTGGGGATACGACCAGCTGGTTTAGTCTTTTGGCGTTTCTTTTTTGACATGCCGGAGGGGGGGTGCCGCCGCCGAGATCGGCGACGGAGAAGAAAGGAAAGGGTGCGCAGCTTGGGAGCTTTGTCCGTACAGAAGTGTCCGTACGGTCTCTATTCTTCGTGGTTTACACAATTGGCATTATCTTAGAACAAGAAAGGAGAAGCCAAATTAATGGTGACATTGACTTTTCTTATAGTACTTTAGTAACTACTCCCTCCGTTTCAGATTAATTGTCGTTGTAGAGTAAAATTTTCGTTTCAAAATAAGTGTCGTTTTGTAGTTTCAATTCAAAATTTATTGAGTTTTTATTCTAATCTATTTTTCTATTGGTTGAAATATGGTTAGGTGTATTGGTAGTTGTGTTTTTATTTTGGAAATATGTAAAATTAAATATTTTTTTAATATGTGTGTCGAAGTCTAAAACGACAACTAAAATGAAATGGAGGGAATATTTGATGTAAGTCATAACTCACCACGTCACACGAGAAAGAAAGTCAAACTTTAATTCTTCATCACTTTCAATATTAATAGTGCCAATCCGTCCCGTTTTAATTTATTTTTCTGTTTTTAATAAATAGTTTGTCGGCCCCATTTACTTCATGCAATAAATATTTTGTTTAATTTTCTTTTCTAGTAGTACTTTTTATTTTTTTATTAGTAGGTCTTTAAAATCCACCACTATTAAGGCTATCTTTAAATCTACATTTTGATTTTACTGAGCGGCTCCATTTTACTAAAATAAATGTAATGTTTTTTAAGTGAGTTGTCTGTAAAAGGGCAAGTTGTAAGTAGTAAGTGTTTTTTTTTCTTCCTATAGCTGTAGTTTATATCCACTACAGTTAGAGTCTTAGAGCACATTTTCTATTCAACAATATTAAACTACAACCCCGAGTATTTAACAAGCGGCTAAGCTCGAATTTTCCGTAATTTTAATTTAGTTATGTTTGGCGTTTATGTATAAGTTAGAATTGTAGCATATAGTTTCTTTTTATGTTGAGATCTCAAACATAACATACTTCAGAAAGAAAAAAACAATAATTCAAAATAACAATTTGATAAATAGAAATATAAAGATATAGGATTTTTCACCAATACTTAAATAATTGGGTGGACATATTTCAGATCCCTTAAGAATTCAGAGGCCATTTGTAAAACAACCACATCATTAATTGTGTAATTAACGAGAAAAATAAATAAAAATATTAGTACTAGAGACTTATCTCACGATAATCTCAGCAAGTTAATTCGGAAATACCAAAAAAAAAAAAAAAGAGGATCCTAAAATTAGAACCATCTGATATGATTAACCAAATTATTCAGAAGAAATTAGGGTTTTCATCCAACATAATATCACCAATCTGTCCACCAGAATCTTCAAACAGCCACTTCTCGAACAAGGACAATTGACTTTGGTTACTACATCCAGTTATGTCTGGTTTAGTCTCATGATCAGGTGAAAGTCCAGCCTGATGATATGGTGACTCACAATCTTTCAAGTGATCGAACCCTGAAAATGCTTGAAAAGCCTCTGCACAGTCTATCTCAACATCATCACTCTTGATCACTTCTCTTGTCTCAAAATCTGGAGGAATCCTCTGATCATCGGAGTTCTGAGTCTTTGGTGAGGTCTTCACCCACCCTTTGAGCAATTTCGCTATATTCCCGGTGCTCGAGGCATATGTTGTAGTTGTTTCTTGCATCCTAGGAAACACACAAGCTGAGGAAGTAGAACGTCTTGATTCAGAAGAAGATGATGTTGTCGCCGTAGTGGTCAATATAGAGGTAATGCTTGGTGCTACGGCAGGCGACAAAGCCTCAGAGAGGGCCTTCTTGGCCAAGTGAATATCGGTTTGAAGCCTTCTTTCCCATTGACCTCTCGATATGTTTGAGTTGGAAGTGGCAGAGGAAGATGATGGAGAAGAAGAAGAGAGCGAGGAACGATCTCTTGACTGATCAAGTTCTTGATGAGAATCTTGATTGGCTTTGTTGAGTTTCTTCTTCAAATGAGTGTTCCAATAGTTTTTAATGTCATTGTCTGTCCTTTGTGGAAGATATGAAGCAATTGCAGCCCATCTACACCAAAAATTAAATGCCCTCTATTATTATTATTTTTCTTAATTTCAAAAAGTTAAAGAGCGACAAAATTAGAGAAATAATCTTTTGATTAAGGGTTGATTGATTAAATTTACCTATTGCCTAAGAGGGCTTGGAGATGGACAATCATTTTTTCTTCATGTTCTGTGAAGTTGCCTCTCTTGATTCCTGGCCTTAAATAGTTTGTCCATCTAAGCCTACAACTCTTGCTGCATCTAAGCAACCCTGAATTACAAATGACGATGGAGGTTAAAACAAAATAAAAACCAATGTGTAAAAACTTAAGCTTCACGTGTATATATATATATAACAAGATTTCATGGATTAAATTTTGATCCTAAGGTCAATAAACAAAACCCTATCTAATTAATTTCAAAATAAGGTTTTGATTATGCTAATTCCACAATCAAAACCTTTTCGAGAAACACAGTGTATATTAACCAAACTCAACCCATACCCATTTTTATATATATACATTTCCTATCTTTCACCCTCATAACCCTAATACTATGTACATATATACAAATCTTAAGATATATATTACCGAGAGAGAGAGAGAGAGAGAGAGAGAGAGAGAGAGAGAGATAAAGATGAAAAATGGAGATTGTACATACCAGTATTAGTGGGAACAGCTCTCCAGTTTCCAGGACCATGTTCTTGGATGTAAGTAACTAAAATGATATCTTCTTCAGGAGTCCATGGCCCTTTCTTCACTCCTCCTTTGTCACAACAAGGAGGTCTCACCATTATTTTGATGTCTCTCTTAATCAATTAATTAATTAATAATCACTCCTTTCTTCTTTTTGCCTTTCTTAAATTCTCACCGCAACTCTTTGCCAAGAAAATAGAAGAAAAATGAAACAACTTTGGTTGTTTACGAGTCACAGTAACTTAGCCTCACTTATTAGTAGCTTTGGATGGATCTAATGGTTAAGCTTGGCGACAAAGGTCTATCTCCACCATCTTCTTATATATGCTGACCCCTCTTGGTCTTGGACTCTTGGGTCTCTCAAAATCGAGTATTTAATAAATAAAAATAAAGTAAAATAAAAATGTATAAAGCATTAACTACAAAAGTGGAGGTAAAGCCTCCAAAGTCAGCTGTGTGGCAAAAGGAAAAGTCTCTACCCTCCACACAAAACCGCGTGGCATTCAATGTGGGCTTGCTCCTTTCGAAAACCCTAATCTCAAAAATATATTATTAATTAGGTTATGTAATTAAAAAAATCAATAATAACGGGGCAAGCAGGATAACATGATAATGATATATGATAAGATATCTCCCTCTATGGTGTTTGATTTATTGCTACGATAATTTTAATAATTGAATAGTGGCTATTGTATTTATGTGTAGTGCATAGGCTTTGTTAATAATAGATTTTTTTTTTTTTGAACATTAATAATAGAAACTATTGAGATGGTCTTTTGACGAACGAGATTTCCTCTGCGTCATGCTTTGCTGTTTCGATTCTCCATGAAAACGAATTATCTTTTTCTTAAGAAAATAGAAAAGGAAAAAATTGCTGTTTTGGATTGAACCAGTGGGTCTTTGGCCATTGTCAAATTACATTATGGTCGACGTCATTCATGATGTTAGGGACTTCTCTATACATACAATGTTTGTTTATGCATCTATATATAGACATGAAAATATATCAATATGATTTGGTATATATGTTTTACTGGGTGGTTCGCGATTAGGATTGATGAACAACGTCTGGGTTTTTGGTAAAAATAGTTTTAGATGAAACTAATTGTACGTTACACATGTCACTATCTTAGGTGGTGAAAATGCATTAAGAGATATTTCAATGAGAATTTGGTATAAGATAAAGAGGATTACTGGATTTGATAGACACAAATCATACAACCATTTCTATTTATGTGTACATGTGTATTTATGTATATATATTAATTTGGGTTTCACGAGGCCGGAGGAAAAGGAAGAAGAAGAGTCACGGGACTACTTTAATTTTGTCAATGTTGCGCTGTATGTATTTATTTATGCCCTAATGCAGGTAGTTTAAAAAAAAAAAATCATTTGGACTGAAATTGGATTTGTTGATAACAACTCAAAGACGTAACTAAAACATTAAATAAAAAAACTCAAAGACTGTAGTTTCGAGAAAGAAAAATGGTACTCCCTCCATTTCATATTACTTGTCGTTTTAGGTTTATTCACACATATTAAGAAAACATATGATTTTGTATATTTCCAAAATAAAAACACAATTACCTATACACCTAACCATATTTCAACCAATAAAAAAATAAAAACACAATTACCTATGAATCTTATTAATAAATTTTGCATTGAAACTCTAAAACGACACTTATTTTGAAACAAAAAATTTTCCCTACAACGACACTTATTTTAGAGTATTTTTTACATCTAATGAAAACAAATTTATCAAAATATATCCTTTTAGGGTGGAGATCGATCCGAATTTTCATTCCACCTATTTTATTTTAGCTTCATCATTTCAGTGAACTATTTAAGCTGAATTTGAACACAGTCCAATGAAACATTGATTTTGATTTTTTAACTTTTTTGAAAGTTTTAATACATAGATTTCCAAATTATGAAAAAAAATTACTAATTTTTTTTGAAAATATTTGAAACCTCCAAAATTGACTCTTGATCTATCATACAGAAGAAGTTTAGGATACAAACTTTCTTTTAAATTAATACGTAAATTTCGACGACCACAAAAGTGGGAGCTGTGTACTTTTTAAAATGATATATTTGTAGATTTAGTACTTTTACGATATAATATATATCACATCATCTATTGAAGGACTGTATGGCTGAATCAAAATAAGTATACAGATTGAATACGAGATGCATAATATCCTTACAAATACATATATATGATTTGTTACTATTAAATGATATGACTTAATAACATGGAATGCATGTGTGATGTATGGATGGTGCTTGTGATGTAGGGACTGGCCAATCACATTTTCCAGCGTATACACCTACTTTAAAACATTACTAGCAAAATAAAAAAAAAAAAGGAAGAAGAAAAAAGAGAAACATAAGCAATAAAATAAAATACTAATTAAATTTCGTCAATGAAAAGAAATAAAAGCACTGCAAGCGCACATGCAGTTGATACATGACATGAGAACAAATGCAGAGTGCAGTCCATATTTATTACGAACAAGTGACACTTGCATTCGATCGGTATCTCATTTTACCAAACCGAAATGATAACCTGACTTGACCGGTTTGTACCGTTTGTTAGTGTATTAAGGCTATTGAATATATATGGGCCTCGTTATCGGGCCTAGCGTTCACATCCGTTGGATCTATAGGGTTAATAGATAACCGTCGTATATAATCTCACATCAAAGCTCGCGCCGCTCTTCCGTTGTTTCTCTCTTTGGCTTGAGCTCTGCGAAAATGGTTCAACGGCTTGTTTACCGGTCACGCCACTCTTACGCCACCAAATCAAACCAACATCGCATCGTCAAAACTCCTGGTAACGTACCGATGGAAGATCTAATAATGTTGTAGTAACGATTCGTGAAAGATTTGATCTAAAGAGTTTTTTTTTTTTTGGTTCTTTTTGGGGGGTTTGTGAAGGTGGGAAGTTGACTTACCAGACGACGAAGAAGAGAGCTAGTGGACCTAAGTGCCCTGTCACTGGCAAGCGAATCCAAGGGGTATGCCTTCATTTTTTTAATGTTTCGAAGTTGATTCTTCTATGTCGGAACTCAGACATGTTTGTGGTTTAGATGTAAGAACTTGTCGGAATCAGACATGGTAGTAGTTAAGATTAGTTAAGATTGGTTAGATAGTGAATAGACTTATGGTGACACGTCTTAGTAGATTTGAGTTTCGTTTTTGCAATTGTTAAGCTTTAGTTTTGGATGTTTTGTGTGTTGTGTAGATTCCGCATCTGAGACCTGCTGAGTACAAAAGGTCGAGGTTGTCGAGGAACAGAAGGACAGTGAACCGTGCATATGGTGGTGTTCTCTCTGGATTAGCTGTTAAAGACAGGTAAGCGAATTTGTTATAAAGGTTACGTGAGTTCTTGAAATGTAACTAATGCACCTGTGTCTGGTTCAGGATCGTTAGGGCATTCTTGGTGGAAGAGCAGAAGATTGTGAAGAAGGTTTTGAAGCTTCAGAAGGCCAAGGAGAAGACTGCACCAAAGAGTTAGATGACTTCTTTTTGGAGAGTTTTGCAGTAATATTACAAGATGTGTTGGGGAGAGGAATATGTTTTGTAAGGGAGATCGATAGACATGACTTTGTTTCACCAGGGTTTGTTTTTTTTAAAAAAATAATTGAATTTTGACTTCAGTTGAGATTTTACTCCTTAATTTTCTCTGTTTGTGTTCATTGGTTTACCATTATAATTCGTGTTACCGATATTAATTGTCAAAAGCTCAGAAAGATAAGCCCATGTTAAGAGTTCCTTATTTATTAGTTGGAGTTTTGATATGTATGTGCTGTTTCTGATCCCTTGCAAGTGTCTCCAGAACCGGATGTTTTAGTTGATTATGATAGCTGTAAGAAGCATCCAAGGGAGGTTCTGGATATAGGTTGTTGCTGCATGTGTTTGTTGTATGAAGCTGTCTCTAGAACCGGATGGTTTAGTTGATGATTGTTGTTGTATGATGCAGCCAGGGGAGGTTCTGGTTCTGGCTTCAAGGTTTTACAGTCATGTGCTTGTTGTATATAGCTGCCACAGCAAATAAGATCTGGCGTCGACGAGACTTACGGTTTGCTGGGAGAGAGAGAGAGAGTGTCACTGTTATGAATTGCCTTCAAGGTTAAAGAGTCATGTGCTTGTTGTGTAGATTTGAGTTTAGACCTGGAGTTGCTGAGGTCATTTGCCATTTCAAACATTAATAGGTCATGATCGTATCCAACAAAGTCTTTGAACCTAAATTGTCAATGATGCCAATGGAACGTACCTTCCCTTACAGCTTGATCCTAAATGAAGAAGATACCTGACAATCTTCAGCAAAGACTCCCTTACTTCCACTTTATCATACGTCTGGTGAATGGTGGTTTGAATGTCTAGTAAGAGGTCAAACATGAGATGAACTTGTTTGACTGTCTGGCTCAGGGTCCTTCAAGTTATTCCATATAATTTTGAGCACATAGGATGTTCTGTCTGATATCTACTTAGTGCAAGAATACAAAGCTTTGTATCATTACATACTTGGGCCTGACTTTTGAACAATATGTACTGGGCCTTTAGCCCAATTACTATTGTTCATTGTGTAATTCTTAGTCAACAAAGTGTGTATATGTGTTCTTGCAGCAAAGCCATTGGCATATTGGTCAATGTTATTCTTACAAACATCTCTTAGTCTTTTATCCTTTTATATATGTAGTTTTGTACTAAGTACTAACACATCGACGGAAAGAGAGAGATATAATATTATTTTGCGCTTGTAATGCGGAAAGATTTTATTTAATTTATTGGCAAAAGAGATTTTGGGTGTGTGTTAGCTTTACGGCAATGTCAATGAAGAAAAGATGAGGAAGTTTATTGTAAAGGATCATGGCAAAGGACATTTGCGATAATAACAGATTAAAGGGAATGCATGTTCTTAAAGGCCTCCTCTCTTTCTTGTGCATTGTATCATTATACCTATTAGGGTATATCATCATTTCCTTTAATATGCTACTATTGTTATATATATAATACTTTTTGTGTGGGTGATCTTACTAAAAGTGGGCTTTCAATACCGTGAATTTTGATCTAAATGAGATATGGTTTTTATTATGTTCGAGAGAAGATAAAACGTGTTATGGTGAATTGATGATCTTCAAGAACAAACAACAATATTTTTCGAACTTTCGAAAATAGTGAACAAACTTATGGTACTCTTCTCAAGTTTGTACATCCTTTTCCCTAGTTTTCAAGTTAACCATCAACTCCGTGAGTAAACTTTGGTAGAACTATATAGTTCACAAATTTAATTTCATTCTATATTTTTACATATAAGTTATGCCTCTTTATCTATAGCACTTCAATTTTTTAAAATGAGAGCAGTTTGGTTAGGCCCTAATCTTCTCATAGGTGTCCTGAATCACTTGGCGTTGATATCTAATGACCATGCCATGTCTCCGAACATAAATCAAACTAGAGATACAATTAATAGATTCAACTTCTTACGTTAACCCATTAGTCTAACGCATTGTTGGTAGTATTTCAATGTTGCATGACAACGACTACAAGAACTTCAAGTATGGTATTATCTTTGATCATCATTAGTCAAAATGTCTCTATACCCGACGCCAAAAAGAGGAAGAAGACGAAACTGATGTAGATGGCCATGGTTGTATGGTAGGAAGAAAACGGCAATTGTACATTTTAATTATCACATTAAGCAAAATGAGTTAACAAACTTAAAGTTACGTTTTATGAAAACTCACTTTTGGTTATTTATTAACTAAGAAGGTAGAATTAACACATTACCATGTTAGAAATGTAAATTAGGGTCGTCGGTCCTAATATCACGGATGTTGTCGAACAAATTAAATAAAGCATAAGATAAGAGATCTTTCTCTGTATAATTAAAATTTAGATTAGTTTTTGTAAAAAAAAAAAAAAATTATGAAGAGTATGATACAAAGGTGACAATGGCACCAAGACAAACTAATTAATTATAATTGTATCAAAGGAAAAGTCATTAATGTTGACCCTACAATACCCATTTAAAGGCAGACAGTAATAATCCTCAAACATGTTTTCTGAGTTATTGGTTGAATCAACTCATATAATAATAACTCATGTACTCACTTCCATTATAATCAGATTTATTTATGGGATGTGGTGATTATCAATCTGTTAATAGGTTTTATCTATTACCTATAAGCACTGTATATAGTCTAAAGTTTCTTTTGCTGAGTTTTAAGTACCTTTTACAACTAATAAAGTTGTGCTATAATAAAGAGAAAGATCATCAAACCAGCCGTTACATTCTTTTCCTTATTTCCTTTACAAACGGTTCATTAAGGTCGGCAAATAATAAAAAGAATCCATTGTTTAAAAAAAAAAAAAAAGAATCCATTAACTTTAACTATATCCTTTTTATAAAGGACGTTGATACAAGACCTAGATCATTTGATATTATTATTTTTTTAGTAAAAAATGGTCATTATGTCAAATGCATTTCTAAAAAAATTTCTCCACGAATTTTAGTTCGTTAGAAGAAAGTATGATCTACATAACTCTGTTTATGTCAGTCAACTAACCTTTAGAAATAATGTCAATATCTAGTAACAATCAACGATTCAAAATTAGTAAAACTTGTTTAACGGGTGTTTGTTGTTATATTATGCTGTGTCCCCTACCAAACATCGATGCTTCCTCAAAAAGAATAAAAGACACTTCGTTAAAATACACCACAATATCTTCATCATGTTGGAAAATAAGTGTCAAAAGCATAAAAGAACATTCCATCAATGGATCAAGCTAGAAAAAAAAAGGAATCATTGTAGCAGTAAACCGTAGACCATATCTTTTTTCAACACACCACATGCCCCGATTTTGGCCTCAACCCAATCTTTGAATCTTATGTTAAACAATAATTAAAGGAATTTTAATTTGATATAGTATAACATAAATGAGATGCTTTGCTCGAGGAAAGGGTGCAGAAACGACCAAACTCACATATTTACTAAAGAGTATTTTATACATTTATTTATTATTACCTATTGTCGTTGGCACTTGGCCTATCAGTACCAGTATTTTTCATATTTTCACTATCTAAGATCAACTTCATTGTAAATTTCTCAAAACAATATCTCATCAACAAAATAAAAGAAATAAATACAAAATAGGAAACTGGGATTCTTATTTGAGATACCATGAGATAGTCATGAAAACCTCATGTTCCATTAGTCCCACATATGATTGGTTGTTTAGTTAATTAGTTAAAATTTTATTAAACAGATTTGATTAATATCAATTTTCATCAGATTTGATTAATATCAATTTTCATGGATCGATTAATATCAGACTTTGGTTATTTTGTTATATATATACTAATCATAAATTTATAACAACTAAAGGTTATATGTAACTTTGGTGGTTTTTTTTTTTTTTTGTAAAATAAAAATATAAAACTAAATTTACAGTTTTATACAAAATGTATGGGTTTTTGAATGACTAAAAAGTTCTAGGTTCATAGGTCTAAAACGAGATCTAAAATATTTTAAATTCATTTTTTAAAAAAAAAATATTCGTAGCAAGACTTGAACATTTAATCTCTTAAACAAAAAAAATCTAAATTTTTACATTTTTGGAAATATATAATTTAATCTTAAAAAAATTCAGCATATTAAGGCTAGAAAAATATTTAATATAATATTGTTTTGATTGAAAGTAAAACTAAAATTTAATACCAAAACACTAAATTTGGTTGTTGTGTTTGAAGTTGTCCTTAATAAATTACACCAGATATGATCCAAAACTATTAATTGAATACAACATTAGTTTATAAAACAACAAATTATAATACTCCCACAAATACATTGATTCATTAATTCTTAGTAATTAATATCAAATGGTCTTTATTGACTTGCAGTTTTTCTCCTTAATCTCCACATTAATTACAACAAAACTGCCATTCGCAGTCAATGAGCACATATGAATCTCTCAATCTCATTTCTCAATGTTCTTATCGTCTTTGACCACTGGTCCTCTCTCTCTCTCTCTCTCGGCTCTCACCTCTCTTCATTATATATACACATCACACCTTCTTCTCCACACTCACATTCCCTCTCTCTCTCTCTTCTCATTCTCTCTCTATTTCTTTCTTTTATTTCGTCACGTTATTATATCTTTCTTCATCTCTCCTCCATTACCAATGTTCACCTCCTCCCTCTGAGCCAACTCGTGTCTAACTCGCTTCTCCTTCCTTTGAACTCACCCCACAGCACCGATCCACAAAAATGTCGGAGACTCCTTCGGATACCAAGCCGGTTCCTCCAGCTGAAGCAGAGAAGAAGAAAGAGCAGAGCTTACCGTTCTTCAAGCTCTTCTCTTTCGCTGATAAATTCGATCGTCTGTTAATGATCACTGGCTCTATAGGCGCCATTATTCACGGCTCTTCCATGCCTGTCTTCTTCTTGCTTTTCGGTGAAATGGTTAATGGGTTCGGCAAGAATCAGATGGATTTACACCAAATGACACATGAAGTCTCCAAAGTAATTTCAAAACATCTCCTTTTTATTTGTTTTTAATTAAAACTAGATATAAGATCTGATCTGTTATGTCTCTTTTTTTGACTAAAACTGATCTGTTATGTTCTGTCTGAAAATTTGCAGTATGCTCTGTACTTCGTCTACTTGGGTTTGGTAGTCTGCGTCTCTTCATACGCAGGTTTGCCTCAAATTAAAAATCCAAACTTTACCATCAATTACACCATCTCTAACTCCTAATCTATTATAAAAATTGAGCAAAATTTCTGTATAATAGAATTATTCAAATTGAGTTAAGAATGTTCTATGTGACCCCAGAAACAGAAATCATATGATAGGATAAGAAAAAAAATTCAATTTTTATAATTGTAAAAAATGGAGGATAAGCCGAGTCCACGTGAGTCATGAACTCATTCTTTGTCTATATCGATTAAGTCGTCATCAAAATGGAATCTCTTTCACATTTATTACGCTTTGAAAAAAAAAAAATCTTTTAACACCTTTTTTTTATTATTGTGAAATACAGAGATTGCATGTTGGATGTACTCTGGAGAAAGACAAGTAGCTGCGTTGAGGAAGAAGTATCTTGAAGCTGTATTGAAACAAGACGTTGGTTTCTTCGACACCGATGCAAGAACTGGTGACATTGTCTTCAGTGTCTCTACCGATACTCTTCTTGTCCAAGACGCCATTAGCGAGAAGGTAACAACAACAACAACAACAAAAAGCTTCTTTCTATCTTTCGTTTACTTTAGCAAACCGCAGTTATCGTGCGCCTCAGGGGATATACCTTAGCAATGATGAGTTAACGTGCGCTTATATAATCACTCTGTTTTTTTTAAGGTTGGGAACTTCATACATTACTTGTCAACGTTTTTAGCCGGGCTTGTGGTTGGGTTTGTGTCAGCATGGAGGTTAGCTTTGTTGAGTGTGGCGGTGATTCCCGGAATAGCTTTCGCCGGCGGTTTATACGCTTACACTCTCACCGGAATCACTTCCAAGAGCCGTGAGTCTTACGCAAACGCCGGTGTTATAGCCGAGCAGGTGAAAAAAGAATGCTTTATACTGTTCTTAGGCTTGCTCTTTGTACTTGATTCCTCTAATGATTATGTTTCTCTTCCGACAAGGACTCAAACCGTGGTTTCATGTAATAATTAACCTTTTAATTATTTTTTTTGGTGGATTTACAGGCAATTGCTCAAGTTCGAACTGTTTACTCTTATGTTGGAGAGAGCAAGGCCCTGAGCTCGTACTCAGAAGCGATTCAGTACACTCTTAAGCTCGGTTATAAAGCTGGGATGGCTAAAGGTTTAGGTTTAGGATGTACTTATGGAATAGCTTGCATGTCATGGGCTTTGGTGTTCTGGTACGCTGGTGTTTTCATCAGGAGTGGTACAACAGATGGTGGAAAAGCATTCACTGCTATATTCTCTGCCATTGTTGGTGGAATGTAAGAAACAGAACATGAAACTGATGTTTTTTTTTTTTTGTTATAGACTTTTAACATGTGACTATGTTGTTTTTAGGAGCTTGGGACAATCTTTCTCAAATCTTGGAGCGTTTAGTAAAGGTAAAGCTGCTGGTTACAAGTTGATGGAGATAATAAACCAGAGACCAACGATAGTACAAGACCCGTTGGATGGGAAGTGCTTGGAGCAAGTTCATGGAAACATTGAGTTTAAAGATGTGACGTTTAGCTATCCTTCACGTCCTGATGTTATCATCTTCAGAAACTTCTCTATCTTCTTCCCTTCTGGGAAGACTGTGGCTGTGGTTGGTGGTAGTGGCTCTGGGAAGAGTACTGTTGTTTCCCTTATAGAGAGGTTTTACGATCCAAACAACGGTAACTTGAGAAAGAAGTAACTGTTCTTTTGTCCGTTTTGGCTAGTGACTGAATCTTGATAACCTTTTTTTCTTGATGAGCAGGGAAGATTCTGTTGGATGGTGTTGAGATAAAGACGCTTCAGTTGAAGTTCTTGCGTGAACAGATCGGTCTTGTGAATCAAGAACCTGCTCTCTTCGCCACAACCATACTTGAAAACATACTCTACGGGAAGCCTGATGCTACAATGGACGAAGTTGAAGCTGCTGCGTCTGCTGCCAATGCGCATAGCTTCATCACGTTGCTTCCTAAAGGCTACGACACACAGGTTGGAGAACGTGGTGTTCAACTCTCAGGTGGACAGAAGCAGAGAATCGCAATCGCTAGGGCGATGTTGAAAGACCCCAAGATTCTGTTACTAGATGAAGCAACAAGTGCTCTTGACGCTAGCTCTGAGAGCATAGTTCAAGAAGCTTTAGACAGAGTCATGGTCGGGAGGACCACTGTTGTTGTTGCTCACCGGCTCTGCACCATACGTAACGTTGACTCCATTGCGGTCATACAACAAGGACAAGTTGTTGAAACAGGAACACATGAAGAGCTCATTGCTAAATCTGGTGCTTATGCATCACTCATCAGGTTTCAAGAGATGGTTGGAACGCGAGACTTGTCAAACCCCTCCACACGTCGTACCCGTTCTACACGCTTGAGCCATTCCTTGTCGACCAAGTCACTCAGCTTAAGATCAGGGAGTTTGAGGAATTTGAGTTACTCTTACAGCACTGGAGCTGATGGTCGGATAGAGATGATATCAAACGCAGAGAGTGATAGAAAGACTCGTGCCCCTCAAAACTACTTCTACAGGCTTCTCAAGCTTAATGCACCTGAATGGCCTTACTCAATCATGGGAGCTGTTGGCTCTGTTCTGTCTGGTTTTATCGGTCCAACCTTTGCTATTGTGATGAGTAATATGATTGAAGTGTTCTACTACACTGACTATGATTCAATGGAGAGAAAGACAAAAGAGTATGTGTTCATCTACATTGGTGTTGGTATCTATGCAGTGATTGCTTATTTGATCCAACATTACTTCTTTAGCATCATGGGAGAGAACCTCACAACAAGAGTTAGAAGAATGATGCTCTCAGGTATGTATCAAATATCTTGTAACATTTTTTATTGTTCCATTTCTGATATATTTTTTTAAAATTGTTTTTATTAGCTATCTTGAGGAATGAGGTTGGTTGGTTTGATGAGGATGAACACAACTCGAGTTTGATTGCTTCAAGGTTAGCTACTGATGCAGCTGATGTTAAATCTGCCATAGCAGAGAGAATCTCAGTGATTCTGCAAAACATGACTTCACTTCTCACATCTTTCATAGTTGCCTTCATCATAGAGTGGAGAGTCTCTCTTCTCATCTTAGGCACATTCCCACTTCTAGTCCTTGCCAACTTTGCTCAGGTAAACAAATCTCATCTTTTAACTTCACTTATTTATTTATTAATTTGCAACTATATGCATCTAATCATTAAAAATGGTCTTATTGAGTATCAAAACTTGATTAAGTAAAAGTAACTAACTTTTTATGTTTTCCAAATTAATATTTATTTTATATATTTTTTCTTTTGGTGCAAAAGTTCAAAACTTTATAGAACATGGCAATACATCCATCCACTGCCTTCTGCAAGTGCATTTATTTTTATAATAATCATAAAAGAATTATTAAGTCTCTTTTATTTCTCTCCTTTTTGAGAATAGTGTGAGGGTTAAAGATCATGGAGCCCTCACATCAATAAATCTGAAATAGTAGACTTTTATTATATAGTTTCTATTGGTAGTAGGGCATATAGATAACAGTGTTCATGAAAATAGCTAAGATTCATCTGTCTTTTTATGTACCTATCTTCTTGCTTTACTTCTGCTAGATCTTTCCTACTTTAAGCTTTCATACTTACTTCTCTGAACTCTGATCCCACTCTTATTATTTAATTCCTTTGCCCATAAACTCACTTCTCATATTCACACAAATCCAAAAACCCTGCAACTTTTCTTTTCACCCAAGAACCAATTATTACTAGACATTGTGTAAGAAGACCAGTGATTTATTCAAAAGCCATTGTTGTTTTCTTACATTGGTCAAAGTTCTTGTCTCAGTTTTTAATTTACTTATTCAAGTTGTGTGTGTGTGTCAGAGTGTCAGTGATAAACAATCAACCAATGGTCCATGTTTGCTTGTGTTTATTTGTCTGGTACATTAGGTTGTGACAAGTTTTTGTTTTTACTAGCTGCATGCTTCAGAACTTTGCTTAAGATATCACCAACAATTTTTCATAATGTCAATAAGATTCTTCACTCGTGATCTAATGAAAATTTATCAATAGATTTCACACAGAAGGACCTAGAGATACAATGTACTTGCACTATAATTGTTGGTGTTGATGTTTTGCATGTGTGGTTAACTGAATGGTTCTGCATCATGTTCTAATCTAGTTAAGTTACCTATTATTTAACATCAGTGTTCTAAAAATTAGTTAAGTTACCTATTGTTTAACGTAAAATGTCTCTAATTACTGGATAGCTATTTCTTGAACATTATACATATTATGTTTAATTGTTCTGATGAATAAGTATATGTGTGTATTGCAGCAACTATCTCTAAAGGGTTTTGCTGGAGACACAGCCAAGGCTCATGCAAAGACTTCAATGATTGCTGGTGAAGGAGTCAGCAACATTAGAACTGTAGCAGCTTTCAATGCACAAAGTAAGATCCTCTCTTTGTTCAGTCACGAGCTCCGTGTCCCTCAGAAAAGAAGCTTCTACAGAAGTCAAACCTCAGGTTTCCTCTTTGGCCTCTCCCAGCTTGCCCTCTATGGATCCGAGGCTCTAATCCTCTGGTACGGTGCCCACCTTGTGAGCCAAGGCAACTCAACCTTCTCCAAAGTGATCAAAGTCTTTGTGGTTTTAGTCGTTACAGCAAACTCTGTTGCTGAAACGGTTAGTCTTGCTCCTGAAATCATCCGGGGAGGTGAAGCTGTCGGTTCGGTTTTCTCGGTGTTGGATAGGCAGACAAGGATTGACCCTGACGATGCTGATGCTGATCCGGTCGAGACAATACGTGGAGACATTGACTTTAGACATGTGGACTTCGCTTACCCTTCAAGACCGGATGTTATGGTGTTCAGAGACTTTAACCTTAGGATACGAGCTGGACATAGCCAAGCTCTTGTCGGGGCAAGTGGCTCAGGGAAGAGTTCTGTGATCGCTATGATAGAGAGGTTCTACGACCCGCTTGCTGGAAAAGTTATGATTGATGGCAAAGACATCCGCAGGCTAAACCTAAAGTCTCTGAGACTGAAGATAGGGCTTGTTCAACAAGAACCAGCTCTGTTCGCAGCAACCATCTTCGACAACATCGCATATGGTAAAGATGGTGCAACTGAGTCCGAGGTTATCGAGGCGGCTAGAGCTGCAAACGCTCATGGTTTCATCAGTGGTTTGCCTGAAGGCTACAAAACTCCAGTGGGTGAAAGAGGAGTGCAGTTATCAGGTGGACAGAAACAGAGAATAGCGATAGCAAGAGCAGTGCTCAAGAACCCTACGGTGTTGCTTCTTGATGAAGCAACGAGTGCACTAGATGCAGAATCAGAATGTGTGCTTCAGGAAGCTTTAGAGAGGCTCATGAGAGGCCGGACTACTGTGGTAGTTGCTCATCGCTTGTCCACCATAAGAGGTGTTGATTGCATTGGTGTGATTCAAGATGGGAGGATTGTGGAGCAAGGCAGACATTCTGAGCTTGTAAGCCGACCAGAGGGAGCTTATTCAAGGCTCTTACAGCTTCAAACTCATAGGATTTGAAGCTTGATGGATTAAGAACAAAAGTGAATTTATGTAATTTTATTTTATCATAACTTTAATTTGGGAAAATTCTATGGACTATGATGATAATATGAATAGGTGTAGATAATGAAGCTTTTGAGTGTTTATGAAGGTTCTTTAAGGTTCCTCTTTGATTTTATTTTTGGCAGAAGCTTATATGCTTATGTTCTCTTTCTGGGATATTGAGCTCTGGATATTATGCGTATGCCTAGTTTTGGTTTATCAATATTTGGGAAAAACGCTGTTCGTACGTAGAATTGGTCGGATATGTTGTGGGTGGTTTGATCAGGCACAATTGGATCTAGTCAATTGGTCCTAAAGCATCTCCAATGAAGGTTTTATCATTGGGATTCTGAAAAATATATGTGTATATGTATATATAAATATTATTTTTAATTTATTTTTTAAAAAATTAGATTGATTTTTTCGTAAATGTCATAACCCATTAATAAAATACTAATATTAATATATACATACACATTTATGAATTTTTAGAACTTCGAGTTACTTGGGGCTAGCGAGTTTGCTATTAACATCAAAAGTTCAAAAGCCGGCCTTCTCACATGTCTCAATAATGTTCACGAAAAGACAATTCATATACAAATATACGATACATTAGTTTCTAAAATAGATTGGTGGAGCTAATTACCAGACTTGGTCTCAAGTAGGACATTGTAGATTTATCTTCCAATAGCTGGGGTGATGAAAACGAAAGGATGTAAATATGTAACTGGCTCATCTCCTTTTTCATTATTCTTTTCTGCTTTGTGGACATAAAGTTCAAAATTACATTAAAAGAAAAACAAACTAAAAAAACAGCTGTGAAGCTCTTCAATCTGATTATTCCATATGTTGGATCTCTCTGCTTTTATTTGCTTTGCATGTGGTTTTCCAAAATCCCCTTTTAAGATAAAGACCATTATCTTACTGTAATTATTATTGGGTAATTCTCTTAAATAGTCATTTTTAAGTTTTTGTCACAAAAATAGCCCTAAAAAATAAAATGACCAAAATAGACTTTTTTTTTTTGAAATTTTGATTTTTTTTTATTTTTTTTTGAAATTTGAAACCCTAACCCCAAACCCACCCCTTTACTCTAAACCCTAAAGTCCAAATTAGTTAACCCTAGGGCTATAAATGCATATAAATGAAATTTTTAGCTTCTAAAAAAAACATTTTGATCATTTTCTTCTTTAAAAGCTATTTTTGTGACAAACAAACTAAAATGGGCTATCTAAGGGAATTTCTCATTATTATTTATTTCCAACCAACTCATAAAATAAAGAGAAAGATTTCAGATTATATTCAAATCTTCTTTGTGAAACCGATTAAAACTTTTTTTTTTTTTTTGCCAGCATTATGAGTTGATTGGAAAAGGATGTAGAAACTATATGGATAACCATTCTTCTAAAAAAAGTTTTTATTAAAAATCAATTTTTTTTTAAAGAATAAATTTACAGTAAAAATACTAAAAGAAATGTGTTATCTATAGCTTTTATTTAGTGTTTATATGTCTTTGCAGATAAATTAAAAATAAAAATAAAACCACATCTAAGAAAATCACAACTTAAATTTTAAATCAAAAAACTTAGTTACATCACTAGCCAACCAATCAATCCGTATGTGAATTTGGATGATGACAGAAGGATAACAATAACACCAACAATTATATTGCATTCTTATAGTCTAAATAATTGGATTTTCTAAGTTTATATATAGGTAGTAATAGTATATGTTTCATGTGTGTTTAGTTACATTTTAATTTTTAATATTTATCAAAATTCAATACAAATGTGAAATGATTAACTAGAAAATGATAAAATACCTTTTACATACATCACATAAAACTATAACCATCTCACGCGAAAGTAATAAATACCTTAGGAAAAGCTGATTCGAGTTATGAATTTTATGGAAAATGTTTCTGTGTTAGTGTTATCATTACAACTTCAAAAATGTCGAATATAAAACTTTTAAATAAAGAAATATATTGAACATGAAGTAGCATTGGGAATGAGTAGCATGTCCCCACTTATTGACTGACACCTCAGGTGTTCACTATACACTAGTGTTTTTTTAAATCTAATCCGGATCCGCGGTTGTACAAACAAACCCAATGATCCATTATATAATTTGATTTGAGTTTTAGAAAAAAATTGTTATTTAAAAAATTCGATAACACCTGCAAAAATCCATGATTTGGATATCGATTGCACCAATGAATGATCTGCTATATATATTTCAATTTGAATTAAATTATATATTTAGAGTATTTTGATATATATTTATGAATATTTAGATGAATAGTAAATATATTTCGGATGTGATGCTCCAATTTTAGACGAAATTTACATATGCAATCAAAAACGTTGACAAAAAAGGCAATCATTAACCGATATGGGCCTGTGCCAAAAAATGAAATACAATATGGGCCTACATTACTATATATCCTCGAAGAAAACTGAAATAGGCCGATGTTCAGATAAGGTCTTTGTGGGTGGGCTTTATTTGAGATTGTGCTTTCTGAGAAATAAAATATACCGCAGCCCAAAGGAAACATATATCCATAACAAAAGAAAAATCGAACCAAACCGAGGTTTAGGGATTTGGTTCTGATAGACTCTGATCGGCTAGGCTGATTAATTAAATGAATTCAATTATCGGTTAACCGGTAAACTTAGACCATGATTATTCCTAAAATTTAGAAAGTTTCTAATTTTTTTTTTTTGTTCTGATTAAAGAAAATTCTACTAAAAAACTGGGATAAAAATGCTCTTATACCTTTAAAATAAACTCGCCGTTTCTTTTTTCAACGATGTCATCATCATCGAGATGCTGTCGTTTCCATCGTCAAACCTTCTCAACCGAACTTCTTTTGGATTGTCTTTGTCGCCATATTACTATCGTGATACTTCACCAGTTCACCACGTACTTGCAAAAGTGTCGGTAATAAAACTCGATTACATTAGTATATCATAAAGTTGTTACAATTCAACGTTGATAAAAAGAAGTGGGTGTAAGCAGTTATAGCAATTATAAATTGGTAAATTGACCAATCGGTTTGTGAGTAAAGCTACAGGTAGGTGAAGTGTGCTTAAACATCATTAAGTATTCTGTCGGCCCATAATATCATTTCTTATACAGTATTCTTCTATTTATAAGAAAGTCAAGACGTATTCATGACTCGTCTAAATCACTATTTTAGCATGCTTTTTAATTATAATTACGAAATTTAGCATAATCGTAAGCTTAAACTACGACGTTGATTCCGCAGCGTAAACCTAACTATACCCAAAAAACAATCAAGCTATTCAAATTAGATAATGCTATATGTAGATGCATACGAAAATTCAATTATTGCATATGGCTGCTTTTTTCTCATCATTTCTTAATTAACTTCATATTTGAAAAATCTTATTTTGTTACATTATGTTTGAATGGACCAAAGTTGATAGGAAAAATCTAAAGAGATCGTTGGACATAAAAACACTGTGGAGCCTAAGCGGCCTAACATTTAGTACACGAAACCCACATGGACTAACATGTTACATCTCGCTGCAACTAATTATAAATATATTACATATATACAATTATAACGCAAAGTGTCTACATTTATCTGCATTGTTTTACAAATGAATAGAGGGAGTTTTACAAAATATTTATTAGGAAGAAGAGGTAGAATTATTCAACAAAAGTTTGGCTGTGTAAACCAAATCCAAAAGCTATAGATATAATGACGAAATAATGTTTTAAGAAACAAACTCAAGTTTGAAGGAAAATAGCCAAATCAGGTTAACATATTTTCTTTGTATTTCAATATTTTAATCACAATATATAGCATCTGAAAATCATTTCCCATGTTCAAAAATAAGTAGACTATTGTTATTTTGTTTATCTTTAATCAATTAAAATGTGTGTGTGATAATTTCTTTAAAATAGAGAATGAAACAACCATATTAGTCCAAATTAACCATTGTGATGTGAAACTTAGGTAAGCAATGCTTTAACAATCACATACTTTGGTGTCCCCATGAAGGACCATAAATAAATCAATAATTAGTTTGAAAATGTTGCTTGACATGTTTCTCTCATCAAGCCATGTCATAATCTGTTTTAATGTGAAAATATGTAAATTTAGAAAAAGAAAAAATGGAGGGCTTTAGATGTTCATCTCCCTTTCAAATAAACAATTTTACTTTTAATTTTTAATATATGTATCATATAAAAAGGCTTAAACCTTTTTAGATGTTTTAAAATGTCAATTGGTAAATTTTAAAGTAGAAGATAAACTAAATATATTAATAAGTACAAACTTCTACCTAACTTGAATTTTGTAAAACTCCTTTCATAATGTTTTGTTTTGCACAAAAATTATTAGATTTAATTTATATTTTACATAAAAACAAAATGCATTAATTAAAATACAAAAACAAATCCAAAACATTATTCTTCTAAATACGAAGGAAATAGTTATTTTGGAAGATATGTTACCCCAACACCATTGAGCTTGTAGAAGAAAACATGGTTCAGTTATTTATAATCAATGGGAGTTAATTAGTCATTTTCCTAATTTGTTGATACTTTTGTATGTTATGTAAACAATGCACACACAAAGGACGTAATTAAGTACCTTGTGTCCCCGTGATAATCATGATTAAGAATCTAAGGAGGCATAATCCGAGATCTTAAGCAACCACATGGGACATGTATGGCGTTTAGCATTAAGTGTACTAAATCTGAAGCTTCCGAAACAGAGGAGTTAATCTAGGAAGCAGATGAACTTATCATGAATACTTTTTTTTTTGAGTAACCAGTTTAAAGACCGAAGCAAGTCCACGCCTGATTCTATTTTTGTTGTAGTAGTGCTTCACCAATTAAATTCAGCGAACATTGAAATACACAAATGATCTATTTTTTTTTTTTGAAGATGATCAGCTATGAACTTTCTAGATTATTCACTAGCTCTAGTTCTTTATACTAATACAATGTGGGAATATTTGGTAAATATAAATGGAAATGAATATAGAAAGTCAATGTCATCACATGGTACTGCCTTTTAGCGACATGCACATAAAGGGCCACATTGTTAGCTCAGCATGGAACACTTCTCTACGATCACTTCAACTTCAACTGCAGCTCTAGGAACACAACTTTTTCATCTCTTTCTATATTTAAAATTCAAACCTTCCTCCATTATTCAACATTAGATTATATATACAATATATAGTTTCAATTATCAATATTTTTACTAATTTTTTAATTGTTCACAACAAAATGATAGTCTCTCCATAAATTTTACTATAACTAACCACGTGTTTGTGGTCGGGTGGTAATATGGCGTTTCATAGATCCTACGAGACTTGAGTTCGAATCTATCTCCACTCAAATTATTGCAGTACGTGACTATTGAGATATTCACATGGGCCCCCAGCCCCCAGTTCCCAGGAATTAAACCTTAGGTTATCAATTTTTTTTTTACTGTAACTAGGTTACGGTTTCATGTCAGTGATAGCTAAACATGCTGCAAACTGGGATACTTTTACAATTAATTTGTGATATTTTTAATAGATAAATGTCTATCAGTTTATATTCATATATTGCATATAAACTGTTGCATGGTATGATAGTAAAAAAAATGATTACTGTTCTTAATTTTACATATCCATTTCACACCTACCTCCGGGTAGCACATATACACCAGATAATTTTTTTTTATAAATTATTTTAAACGATTTAGGTTAGAGGTTATCAAATCTCTTTCTGTCACATTACATCATTGTCTAGGTTTATTGCTTTCTTCTCTCCTCATTATCTCCCCTGTGGTCCTCCTGATCGATCTATTTAAGTCCCTCTTATCACTTTCTCAGTTTATATGTATCTCTAAGTGTTTTTACACCCCAAACACTTTGATAAATTTCAGTTTTCTTCTCTTTCTGCTTCCACACCTTCAACAAAATATAAAACTTGTGGAATATATCTACTGGCTATATTAGACTCATTTTTATACAAATTTAATTATTATTACTTTTTTTTTATCTCTCGCTACTCCTCTCCATCTCTTCTATATTATCTAATCCAGAGAAAGAGAGAAAGTAAACATCCTAAGTTTATTTTCTTGCGACATAGTAGTGTTACAACAAAGTAACAAGTAAAAATCCTATAAGAAAATGTCTAACAGAAGATCAAGACAATCTTCAAGTGCTCCGAGGATCTCCGATGACCAGATGACCGACCTCGTTAGTAAGCTCCGTCTTCTTTTGCCGGAGATTCGTGAACGGCGCCGTTCGGATAAGGTATAATACATAATAGTATCACTTTCATTCAACCTCTTCATATATACTTCAATTTTTTGTTTTTTAAAAAGGAAGAAAATTTACCTATTTGTTAAAAAGATGGGACACAAATTAATCAAACAAAACGTCGAAACTTTTGACTCCTAACAACATATTTGTTTTCTATTTTGCCCAAATGATAACGTCTAAAAAGTCATGTATGTGGTGTTTGATTATGTTTATGGCTATTATTAAATATTAGGTGTCAGCATCGAAGGTACTACAAGAGACATGCAACTACATAAGAAAGCTGCATAGAGAAGTTGATAATCTCAGTGACCGTTTGTCGCAGCTCCTCGACTCCGTTGATGAAGATAGCCAAGAAGCTGCTGTTATTAGAAGCTTACTCATGTAATCTTCCAAAATATTGATTTACTATAACTTTTATTATATATATATAGATATATTAATTTATATGTAATGTTGATCGTCCTTATATTATCAAGCGACGTTTTTTTTTAATGAGCTTCTGAATTTTGGTCCAGTAGTTACATTAAATTATAGCCTGATTATGTTCCGTGCTTACAAAATATCCAACATTGAGGTGTCTGAACTCGTCCGTCAGTCAAAAGATAGAAGAAAATGCAGAATGAATAAATAATGAATAATCCATTGTACTAGTTTTATTACTAATGGATAAATTGATCTCTTGTCAAAATAAAAATTTAAAATTCCTTACTAACAAATAGTCCCTCCGTTCCACTAAGATAAATATTTTACAAAAATAACTTGTTTCACAAAGATGTATTTTTTTATGTTTTCTATACAAAATTGCAAATTTTAACAAAATTAATTGAATTTATTGAAAAACTATTAGTTAAAATGCATTGAAATTTGATAATTTTAAAAAACGATATATGATTAATGTATTTTTTTAATATGTGTGAAAATACTAAAACATTCATCTTAATGGAACGGATGGAGTATATACCAGTTAATATAAAATATTTAAAATTTACTATTTAATACGTATGCACCGGCTCATATTTATTGCATTTCTATAAATGCCTATGACGTTGACGAAGTAATGAGAGGTATCTACATTTAACGATGAGTGTTATAAACGTCCGACAAATCTATTTGGAAAAACTTTGCTTTTTTCGGTACTAAAAACTTGAGCCAAATCCCACCTTTTTCGTATCAAATTCGAAATGAAACATGATAATTTCTAAAATTCTAATACCAAAAGACAAAAGTCGAATTCAAACCAAACTAAACGAAAATATTTCATGTTATCCGAAAATATCCAAATCATTCATAATGCTAAAATATACTACTAATTATTTCAAATTTTATATTTATAAAATATTTTAAATATATGAAAATACTCAAAATTATTCAAAGTATCTAAAAACATTAAAAAATTATCCATATATAATCAAAATGTAAATATCCAGAAGTAGCCCAAAATACACAAAACACTGAAAATATGTAAAGACATATTAGTGGCTATATGAATTAGAGGAATGATACCCTTATAGATAAAAATGAGTGACTGAAAAACGTAATCCAAAATGCTGATGTGGCCCAGTAAGAAGATATTCACTTCTTTTAACTTTATCAAATATGAAATAAAAATAACCAATAGATTACAAAAAATTATGATTATATCACTAATATAATTAAATAGACCAACAAAATAATTTGAATCTATTGATCATAAACAAAAAACAACGACAAAAATTAAAATAAATAATTATTTGCATCATAATTTGTTTGATACATTGTTTTATCATTTTGATAGAAATTTATTTATAAAAGAAAAGCAACATAAATTAGTGTTGCAAGCATAAGAAATACTTAGAACATTTTTCTTATGGAAAAATAGCTCGTTACAATATATATATATATATATTTAAAAAACTTCCTAATAAAATAATTCAATAACAATTCACTGATTTGTTTATGTTCAATAATAAGGAGTTCGAGCTTCCTTAAGTCAAACTTTGTCAATCCGACTGCAAATGTTATATATTAAACACCAAATTTCGCTTCTTCCCTACTTGTGATTGCGAATTTCGCTTCTTCAGTTAGCTTCACACTGTTCTTGATGGGCTTCAAATTAGTCATGTATTTCATTATTTTCATTATAAAACTGGCCGGCACTAGCCCCAGCGGACCTGGTGGCAGGCTTAACCGTCTCGGCAGGCTTTAGTGTGTACGAATTGATCATAGCGGGCTGAGTTTTAGACGGGCTTGGCCGAGTAAAAAACTACTTAATCAACAATACAATTAAAGTACATGCTAAAAGAGAAGCAAAACACACTAACCAAAAGAGAAGAAAAGACTAGTGCACAAAAAAAAAGAGAGAAGAAAAGACTTAAGGACCTAAGCAAACCATAGTGGTCAAACTAATCTACAGCTCGCACTAAGAGACCTTGGCTGATCCGTGAGTCCGGACTCAGTAGAAATCTGCTTGCTCAAAGCCGTCCATGTAGCTTTGAGCAATCAAAAATAGTAGGACAAACTAATCAGTAATCATGTCTGAAATTTTCAAAATGTCGTTATATGATTAAATTTTTCATCTTGGACCTGACTACTAAAATCAGCCTTCTGCTTGATCCTCGGATCTTCACAACTCAACAATCTAACCTTAAACAAACATACCTACCTTTTGTTTTCAACTATGCTTTATGAATGATGACTATTATTCAAACATAGCATAAGAGTTTGACATACTGACAAAAGAAAAAGCATAAGAACTTGACTTTTGAAAGATTCTTTTTTGCTCCGGTCATATTTTGTAAGCTGACTTTTCTTCCTCTACTCCCACTACCTTTTCAAATATACGAGTCCAACATGTAAAGCATGAACGAAATTTCAAAGAATAAAGAACAATTTTTTTTTGTCAACAGAATAAACAACAATTTACACTTGAAAATATAACCCTTTTCTTTTTCACAATAAAAAACCTCTTTATGTACAACAAAATCTGTAGAGGCAAGAAAACCCTCAAGCGACTCAAAACTCCAATGTAGTAAAACAAACAAAAGCAAGAGTAATGTTTTCCCTTTTTGTGTATGTTCAAACACAACAAAGAGGACATCTAATGAGTCCATTCTCATTACAATCAGGACATGTTTGAAACCCATACTCTCTTCCTTCCTTTACACTCCCATCATCTTCATCTTCTTCTTCTTCATCGTCTTCATCTTCATAGAACACTTTGCAACTCCCTGAACATGTCTCACACGGCACAAACCTTACATCTCCACAAGCCTCACATTCTAGCCCATTACCATCTCTGTTTTCTTCCACCCTCTCGCACCCTTGTAGGAGCTTCTCAAGCTTCCCGTCTTCATTCAACTTCCGAATCTCCTCAGCTCCTCCGAGATACTTCCTCTCCAAGAAAACTCTAGGCAAGGTGATCCCAACACCATTGTTGAATTTATCCCCTAGCAGCTCCTTCAGCTCGTCTTTAAAACCTGAATGCATCGATACATCTCGCTCATCCACTCTTATTCCAAGGCTTTTTAGTATAACTCTGACATCACAGCTTTCTTCATATGTCTTCCTTATACCTCTAAGGCTTGTGAAGTAGAGTATCACTTTGTCTTTACCAATAGGTTCACCCAAAGCTTCCTCCTCTTCACCTTCTTCTTCATCAGAGAACTCAAACTGTGGATTCAGTTTCAAATCATTAACCGAAATGTGGAAAGGATGATTAGAAGGGAGTTCTTGGAGAGACTTCCTGAACGAAGAAATGATCTCAGGATCGAAATCATCGAGCCCTTCTTCCTCCATCTGAAGCCACAATGGCTTTAGATCACCATTCGACTTGGGACGTTCACTATCACCACCACCACGAGCAACTTCAAAGGAGAAGCTCGTAACATGGTTTGGTGAACGAAGAGGGCTACTCATGTCTTCAAGTCCATCCATCATCTCCCAAGTATTGATCGTCTCTGGCTCTCCAGGAGGCGTCAAGATAGGAGTCTTGGGAACAATCTTGGGTATCTTCTCGCTCATCATACTTGACCATACTTTAGCTTCTATAAGCTTAGCCTGCATTTCCAAACTCGATATCATCTCCTTGTCTGGCCTCTCTTTAACTTCCTTAGGACCAAACCCATCTCCTGTTTCGTCTGCGACAAGCTTCCCGCTGAAGTCTAACAAGTCTTTATGGTTTTGTCCGAAAGAGTAGTCGCAGAGCTTGAGAGATCCGAAGCTGGAGGAACTGAGAGCGAGCATGTCGGAGCTATTGTCGGAGCGTTGCGATGGGTGGCGCACAGATTTGCTTCGCTGAATGTCTACCGGAGAATACCCTCTCCGGCAATGAACGCATTTCTTACGGTGGTGCTTCGAGCTCGCACAGCCCATGATAACCGATGAAACAGAATTTGAAAAAAAAAAGATTTTTATTTTTATTTTGGGGAATGAAAATTGAAATATTGATATTTGGAGACAAGGGTTTGGTGAAATCAATGAGTTATATCGAGATTTGCGAAAAAAAATTACGAAAGAGAGATCGTAACGACTTACGAGCAAAGAATGGTGAAAACAAAACAGAGGACCGGAACAGAGGATTGAAACAGAGGACCGAAACAGAGTAAACAAAACAGAGGACCAAAACAGAGGATTAGAACAAGGGAAACTGAATTCTTGTGAAGACCAACCAGGGATGGTTTATCAAGGCTATCAGGAGGACAAGATCATCATCATCATCGAGATTCCTCTTCTGGTTCGTAAGTCAGCCTCGTCGTCTGGTTTCCAAAATCTCTCTTCCTGAAAAGTCGCAGAGAGAGAAGAGAAAGAATGTCGCGTTTTAGAAAATAGTTCAAGAATTTTTCAGAGATGTTTGATTATATTTATAAAGTCTACAGAAACTTCTTTTGCCATTTGGTAGTAATTTCTTTGCATTGACTCCTTCTACCATCTACTCGTCCCCTTTGAGGGCGCGTGAGGCAAGCTACTTTTTTTTTTTAAAAAAAGCAAAAATAAAAGATTACTTAAATTAGGAATAATATCTCAGTTTTTTTGTCCTTTTATTTAATTTCATAGTCTTTTTCTAAGAATTTTTATTTTTTTAGTTCATCCTACTAACCAAAAATGATTTCATTCTTACAGAATGATAATTTTACTATTTTGAAAGAATCAAAATAATTGTTGATAAGCTTTACATTGTTTTATATTTATTTTCTAAATTTAAATAGGTTATGGATAGAACAAATTAGTTTATACTAAAATATTAAAATTTAAAGCTATTTTGAAAGGCTTTACATAACCAGTGCAATTTAATATTTTTATTTCCTATATCAATTAGAAATTTTCCACACTCACCTTCATATTTGCATGTATATGATTTTTGTTATTAAATATAATTTGATTTACATTAAAATATTTGTAAAATTGTAGAACAAAAAAACACATTGATTTTTAATATTTAGTATTAGGAAACATTAAAATGTAAACATGAATTTTCATCATTGTTTATGACATTTCATATGTTTATGATATTCATACTATTATTTACTATTAGAATTAGTCAATTTTTTGAATTTAGTAGTAGCCAGTTATTCCAAAATTTGGATATTACAAGATCAAAATATAATGGTTGAAAACTTAAATTATAAAAGTAAAAATTGAAAAGTGAACTTCAAAGCAGTAATAAAATGATAATGGCAAATGTAAAAAACAATATTGCATAAATACAAGTACTTTGTGGGTGTTATTGGTTTTATTGTTATTGGTTTGATGATTTTATAATTAAGGGGTATAATCTTAGGAGACCTTGTAGAAAACCACTAACTACTTGAAAATTTTATGCTTTTACTAGCCGGTTAAATTCTTTTACAAATTGAGGTCGGAAGCTCAAGCTTTTGTTACTTCCCCTCAGGCCGGCACTACTTTTAGTACTATCCAAATAAAACCAAGTTCCACTATTTTTTTCGAATTTTTCATATTGCTTTCAAACGCAGATGTAAGCCCAAGTATTAGCCTTAATTTAAGGAATAGTGCATATATTTACATGTACTGTACTCTCCAAATATATTTATGCTGCATCTATACGAAAACGACAACAATCGTTCTCCCCCGAAAGTTTAGCCTCTGGCATTAAAAATATATACTTTTATTCAGCGCAAAGCCGGCTATTAATTGTGATCATGTTTTTCACAAAAATAGTTTTTAACGAAGAAAATAGGGCAATTCTCTTAAATAACCATTTTTAAGTTTTTGTCACAAAAATAGTGCTCAAAAAATAAAATGACCAAAATAGACTTTTTTTTTTGAAATTTTGAATTTTTTTTTTTTTTTTTGAAATTTAAAACCCTAATCCCAAACCCACCCCTTAACTCTAAACCCTAAAGTCCAAATTAGTTAACCCTAGGGGTATAAATGCATATAAATGAATTTTTTAGCTTCTAAAAAAACATTTTGATCATTTTCTTCCTTAAAAGCTATTTTTGTGACAAACAAACTAAAAATGGCTATCTAAGGGAATTTCTCAAGAAAATAACTAAAATGTTTTTTTAGAAGCTAAAAAATTTATTTATATGCATTTATACCTCTAGGGTTAACTAATTTAAACTTTAGGGTTTATAGTTAATGGGTGGATTTGGAGATATGGTTTCAAATTTCTTAAAAAAAATAAAAAAATAAAATTTTCAAAAAAAAAATACTATTCTAGTCATTTTATTTTTCTAGTATTATTTTTGTGACAAAAACTTAAAAAGAGCTATTTAAGAGAATTGCCATATTCTTATTCTTAAATGCTAATAAAGTTGTATAAATGCTAAATGTCTTGAATATACGTACGTCGTTAACTGGTAGCTAAAATGAAAGGTAAATTAGATGCATATTATGTGCTAGTCAGTTTTTTAATTTAAGTATGTGAGATGAAAGAAAGAATTAAACATGTTTTAACCTCAGTGGGTACTAATTACACAAACTAAAATTAAAAATCGAAAATCTTGGCTCTGTTTGGTTCAGAAACTCCGATTATTTAAAAGTCACAACCCTAACTGTATCTTATACTTTCCAACGTCAACTAATATGAGTCATTAGACTTCTCATTTGATCAATGATGTAATAAAAGTATTTTCACGGAAATGTTAACGTATTAAACATCAAACTAAGTGTAAGATGAATGAAGACAGAAAATATTGAATAGTATGCAAATATTATCGAAAATGGGGAATTTGGAGGGAAGAAAAGAGCGAGATGGGTTACTTTAGTGGCTTAATGGTGTTCTGTCTGGTTTTGTTTTGCCGTTTGGAGACATGAACTAGATGGCCTCCACTAAACCTTGTTTTAATAAACTGATTAATTCAGTTAATTATGATCATTCTTTTTATTATACAATGACTTTTATATATGCATGGTTGTTACTTGTTAGCTCTCTATATTTGAATGAAATGGCTTTTATATTAGTTTAGATATAGTAGTGTTTGCCGAAAGATAGAAGAAAATTTTATTCATGAAATTGTCATATAGTAGCTGTTAAAGTTTATTTAGGTTATGTTCATGCCGCCGTCATTACCCATGACTAATATTATGCTCACCTTCATATAAATATATTAAAAAAATATTTGGCATACAAGAAAATGAATGCATATTAGTATTAATAATTTAGTTCAAACAGGCCGGCACTATTAACGAGTCACCTTGGAACTTCTTGAGTGGCTAACTATTTCTACAAGTGGGGCTCTTAATTTTTTGTATGATAAAATCTTTTGTTAACAGTTGTAAGAGAAGAAGCTTGTTTCCCACTTCACCTTCAACGACAAAAGCAGGGGAAGCTCCTTCATGTCTCTTCATCAGTGCATATCTTCTGGTATGTTATGAATGATTTAGTGCTATAGGCTTGAAATCTTGAAGGAGAATAAATAGACTAGTTCTGGTTTGGTTGTGATGAGATGAATAACTGCAAGTTTCTGATATTTGATGAAGCCACTGATGAAATGTCAAAGAGAAAGTCTGTGATTAAAAGACAGTATACAGTTGACTTATGGATATAAGGTAGAGAGTGTAAAGATTTCAGTAGATTATGGACATGAGGTAGAGTGGGCACTCTTTATTAAACTAAATGATGGATGGGTACCTCTGAAGAACTATACTAAACTCTCCAAATACAAAAATTACCTCTGAGGAGTCATAATAGATCTCCAAGGAACCAAGATACATGGGCTTTAAGCTTAACTTAATTGGTTTGGGCTTTGCCTTTAATAACATAAACCTTTCGCAAAATCGTTTGCACAGGCATGTAAAAACAAAAGATGTAAGAAACACTAAAGTCCTGAAACATATGACGAGTAAAAGTTCTGAAACATAAATGTTACAATACAGCTAGTTAGAAGTTTATACACAATCGTATTTAAGAGTTCATATTAATTGTTTGTAACTGGATATCCTTATAACCAGTCTAGCCCGTGCTCATATGATAAAAGTGGCATCCTAATCTAATAGGAGCACTAGCACAACAATAGCTGGAATGTTTATTTTACTCGTTGTTTCAATTCAAGTTCTACGTGCTATTTGTTATCAGAATATATACACATATTATTACTAGTCGAAAATGTTGTAACAAGCGCAAGTTGGTTGTGAGTCGTGTGATGAATAAGTCAAGAGCTTAAACAAGCATGACCAAAACTTTAGCATGTATTGTTTGGACACAGTTGAACTAATCAATTTCTCAAGTATATTATAATTTGATCATTCTATATTTAGAATGAAGAGAAACGCGGACAGCAACATAAATTCATAAAAGAAAATGAAACATGAGAGAACCTCTTATGCTATTCTCTAGCCACCTTAAACTAATCCACATTTTTCTCCATTTCACTAAAAATAGATTTTCCAAACCAACTATATAAACACAACTCTCCACGAAACTTAAAATCATCAAAAACTCAAAAAAGAAAGAAAAACATTTATATAAACACAAAAAAGCAAAAAAGAAAAGAAAAAGCAAAAAAAGCAAAATGGGTAATAAGAGCATACTAGCATTATGTCTGGTGTTTCTAGTAACATCAAGTGTGATCTACGAGGCGCAAGGAACGTTCTTGTTAAAGTGGTACTTGAGGAGGAAAATGTTTAAGAAGGCAATGGAGTTTACACCTTTCGCATGCAAAGGAATGATATTCTTATTGAACAGGCTTAAAGATGGATGTCCCGCGACTAAAGGGTTCAAGACTTTCTTCACACTGTTCACATCTTACGTGAACTTTATCAAAACGACGACGGTTTCGAAAAACACCAATACTGAGCTAACAACAAAAGCTGACGACATCGTCAAGGCTTTATCTACATTGACTGGTACTAAAAAAGTAAGTACCCCAACCAGGATTAGCCCTGAGATTATTATTTTCTTTTCTTAAACTTTAGGAGCCAATGTTTTTTACTTGCCTATAGGCTATACATAAAGAAGTAAATAATCAG
>MU107219.1:0-61329 GCA_012274485.2 Sinapis alba | reverse complement strand
GGTTTTGTTTGGTTGCACTAATACCAGTTTTGATTTGGTTTTTATAAGGCTTTTCTGATTTTATTTTAGAATAATAAAACCAATTTGATCAAAAAGAAAGAATAATAAAACCAATAGGTTTGTAAACAAATTTTGGTTTCGGTTTTACGATTTTGGGTTGACTCTGTTTGGCTTCTTATGTTTTCCACTCAAATACTCTGACCTATTTGAGGTTTCTCACTACCGAATATGCGACGTGGTTTCTAGGTTCGATCTACATCTGTGTTCTAGAACCGTAAGCAAGAGGGAGGAGTAATGGCGGCGATGATAATCAGAAGAGCTTTCAATTCATCTAAAAACTCTCACTTGTTCGTTCGTGCTCGATCTTTCTGTACAACATCTGCTGTTCGTCAACCCGATTCCGATGGTCACTCATCGGAGTCGTCGTCCTTCATTTTCGACAAGGAAAATGAGAAACCCATCCTCGTGAAAGCTCCAAACGCACGCCGGAACAACGATCCGGACTCGGTGACAATGCCGACGTCATTCATGACGGGTTCGATAGTGGGGAAGAGATTCTACAAGAAGGTGACGACGAGAGAAGCAGACGATGGGAATGGATGGACAGTGATGCTCGATTACAGAACACTTAAAACACCTTCCAAAAGACCTCTTAAGCTTCCTTCTTTGGCCCTCGCTAAGGCCATTGCTGCTGAATGGGAGTATCAGGTTTCTTCTTTTAACATTTTTCAACTTTATTTTATTAGTAATGGGTTTGATAGGATTTAGCTAGAACCCTTGTTATTTGATCTGTTCATGTTTTTTCTTGTTTTCATTTGGCTCAACATTAGACTTACCCTTTCTCTGATCATTAGAGAATGCAATGATCATGTGTAGCTAGCAGAAGGAATCAGACCGTTCACAATGCCGCTCATGAAACTAGCATGTACTTCACTTGAGAGAGTTCCTCTTACACGCTCAAAGATCATTGAACATCTATCACGAAAGTTACATCAAGACCTCGTCTTTTTCAGAGCACCTGATGATAATGATCTAACTAGTGACGTCCATGGTATATAATATATATATATACACTTTCTCTTCACTTCCGATAACTCCTGGGTTTTATACTTACTGGGTTGTGTGTTTTGTAGAGGTTCAGGTAAAGAGGATTGATCCTCTACTTGAGTGGGTGGAATCAGAGTTTGGGATCAAACCCAAAGTGTATTCGAGCATCTTTGGTGGAAAACAAGATGATAAGCTAGTGAAAGCAGTAGAAGATCTTCTCAAGAAGACAAATGATGGTGAACTCGCTAGCATTGATGCGCTTGAAGCATCTGCTCACTCTGTAGTAATCGCTCTCGGCATCTTCTGTGGGAAATTGCAGATTGATGATGCAATCAAATTGATTAGACTTGAAGAAGATTTACAGGTTTGTTTCATCACTCTCTTGCTAACATTATATAAACTTTTGCTTCTAATGTATCTAATATTCGTCACACTGTTTCATGTAGGTGGACAAATGGGGACTAGTTGAAGGCGGGCATGATATTGATATTGCTGATCTCAAAGTGCAGATCTCAGCGGCTACTGTGTTTCTTGCTTTATCCCGTCAAAACTGATCTCTGTTGCTCAAACACTTTCCCCGGTTCTGAGCCTATCTGTTTGTAGAATTGTAAGGTTCGTCATTGTTTCCTTTTATTCACAAATAAAGCAAAACTCAAAAATGAGATGTTTATATAAAGGCAAAGCAAACTCATCTGTTGTGATATTTGTAAGTTTGCAAAAGCAATACAAGAATTATTCCGAAATCAGAGTTTCTTGCAGATTTATTAGCTTCAAAAACCCGCATTGATAAAATGAGATTCCAATGGGTACTGCATGATTTGAGTTGTTGTGGTTAGCCTTATTTCTGAAGTTGCTTGATGTGTGTGATCTGTTTCCCTGGGTTTAATCCCTTTGGACAGGCACGAGCACAGTTCAAGATAGTGTGGCACCGATAGAGCTTGAACTCGTCGTTAATGGCTTCAAGTCTTTCTTTAGAATACTCATCTCGACTGTCGCTTATCCACCTGCATATGTTAAAAAAAACAAATGCCTTGTTACACTACCTTGGAAGGTGTAGAGTAGTCCTTAGCACCTAAGAACCGTATATGATGAACTAACTAAATATTCACAACTTAATCAATCTTATTGCTTAAACCAATAAAAAAGGAAGATAATGTGAACCTGTTGGCATGGAGCAAAGCAGCAGGGCCAAGATAAGACTCAGGGTTCCACCAATAGCTAGGGCAAGACGTGCTACAACAAGCACAGAGAATGCACTCATACATCCCATCAAGCTTAGCTCTATCCTTCTTACTCTGTAGAATCTCCTTCCCAGGAACAGAAGCTGGAGTCTTCCTCTTCAACCACGGCTCAATACTCTTATACTGATTATAAAAATTCGTCATGTCCACAACGAGATCCTTAATCACAAACATATGCGGCAACGGCGTGATCGTCGTCTCCGAAGATTCCGATTCGATCTTCGTTAAACAAGCTAGACCGTTGCATCCGTCGATGTTCATCGCGCACGAACCGCAGATACCTTCTCGGCACGATCGACGGAAAGTGAGCGACGGATCCATCTCGTTTTTGATCTTGATCAACGCGTCTAGAACCATGGGCCCACAGTCTTTGAGATCGATCTGGTAATCTTGAAGCTCAGGCTTCCCCGGAGAATCTGGATTCCATCGGTAGATCTGGAACGTCTTCAGTTTCGCTCCTACGCCGCCATCGAACGCTTTCGATTGTGCTTGTGCTCCTGATGATGTGCACCGCGACGGAATCAATCGCGCCGCCGTGGATAACCTCGACGGGTTCGTTCCAACAACTCTTCCGATCAAACCAAACGCCATTATTCTCGGAGAAGAGGGCAAATGCAAGAAAACTATGTTTTAAGTAGTGTTTAGTTATTTTAGAAATGATTATTTTCAGTAACATGTGTAGTTTATTAATAAACTAATGAGGTCCACAAAAAAATACTCCTTCTTTCCACTAAGATAGAAGTTTTGAGATTTTTTTTGTTTCATAAAGATAAAAATTGGTAGTTTCTAATACAACTTTTTTACTTGTTTATCCATATTACCCTTATTAACTATTAAAAGAAATAATTAAATAATATTATTTGTTTTGTAATTATAAAAAGAGACAAATGTTATTTTTGGTATTATAAAAGTATTCTTAAACTATGTGAAATGTCTAAAACTTCTATCTTAGTGGAACGGAGAGAGTTCTAATGGGGATTGTGTGCTAAATGGATATTAAATTATGTCAAAATTAATGTTACTCATTTAATTTGTCTCTCAGATTTGGTTATTTGACCAATAAATCCCTTTTTTATTTCTATCTATTTTTTTGTTGATTTTTTTAGGCTAATTTAGTTATTGTAGTTTGTTTAATGAAAAAGAAGAACATTGATATTTATAGAGGATATAAGTATTTTTTGTTTTGTAGAAGGATAATAGAAATGATGTCTGTGTAATAGGCTTCTTGAAGATCATTTAATTTCAATAACCTGTAATTAATAAAAATTGAGAAATTTCTTTAGATAGCCTCATTTAGTTTGTTTGTCACAAAAATAGCTTTTAACAAAGAAAATGACCAAAATATTTTTTTAAAAGCTAAAAAATTCATTTATATGCATTTATACTCCTAGGGTTAACTAATTTGGACTTTAGGGTTTAGAGTTAAGGGGTGGGTTTGGGGTTAGGGTTTCAAATTTCAAAAAAAAAAAAAAAAAAAATCAAATTTTCAAAAAAAAAAAAAGTCTATTTTGGTCATTTTATTTTTTGAGAGCTATTTTTGTGACAAAAACTTAAAAAGGGCTAAAGAATTGCCCTAATAAATTTACTAATAAAGATTAGTTAAGTAAAAAATGATAACAAGTGAGGCGTAGCTGATTCTACGTCGTCATCACCACCGTTGATGAAAGGTAAAACATCCTATCCGTTTATGAAACGCGCGTGGTAGGCTCAAGCAGTGTGCAAAGATAATCCGACACGCGACAACGTCTGATTCGATAAATCCATCCGCTAACAAAACGATCAGTAAAAGAAATAAGAAAACGTGCCGTTTCTAAGCAGAAGACAAACGATTCGAGCCGTTTTTGTTCGCGTGTTTAGTTTCAAGCTTCAACAATAAAAACACGTAAATTGAACGTAACCTATATTTAAACCTTTGAAAAACGCTCATGTTTCTGATCTTCTGTTAGGGAAAAAAGCGTCAAGAAAAACAAACAGAAGACAAAAGTTTCTTGTTGTTTGAAGATCATTTCATGTCCTAAACCTCATCTTTTAACACAATCTTTGAATGGCATCGGTAAGATCTTTCAAGCGTTTTCACATTCTTCTGTTGTATGTTGTACATTGATTTTGTTTGTGATGGAATAAATCTTTCTTTTTAAAGCAGAATAATCAACAAAGACAACAACAAGATCGACCATTACCAAAATTTGGAGAATGGGACGTAAATGATCCAGCATCAGCCGAAGGGTTCACCGTTATATTCGCTAAAGCACGAGACGACAAAAAGACAAACGCCAGTGGTCGTGCTCCGTCGCAACGCCGTGATAACAACAAAGGCCAAGATGAACCTACGGTAACATTCCTTTCACCAAATTGTCAAAATTTAGGACTAAATTTACACAAACGAAAATATTTTTATCCGTTATTTTTAAAAAATGCGAGGACTAAAGTGAAAACGGTTTTTGCTGTTCATGTGCAGAAGAAACGGTTCTGCTGTTTCTGAGAAACAAAAATCAAGAAAAGCGGACTACTACTCATCCAGAACATTTGTAAAATGAAATTGTTAGATCATGGAAAACAGTTTCATATATTCACTGAATCTTATAAAAAAAACTTTATCATTACAGAGCTAAAACAACAACATTACATCGTTACTTACACTTTGTTACACAATATCAATGTCTCTTAAGCCACGGTTTGGTGAATCTTGATGATCTGACCCATTGCTACTCGTCTTTTTCTTGAACGATTTTTGGCTAAAAATCCGAGAAACGGTTTTCTTAACCGGTCTTGGGCCGCCGCCTTCAAACCGGTTGTGTTTCTTGTCTAGATCATTTGATAGTTTCTTGACTAGTTCCACAAAATGTCTTCTGAATGTTGGATATCTTGACACTGATTTGGTCAGTCCTTGAAGCCTTACAATCCAAAAAACAAAAATGGTTAAAGCTTAACAACCAATTCAGTTTACTTGTGAAGTTTTTGTTTTATATTTTTTGTACCTGCGAGCAAAGGAGTCAAGTTCAGCTTTTCTTAACTCCGTCAAAGGAGGAAATTCAGATTCAACAATGGAGCTTTTAAGTCTCTCTGAATCTCCAAACAGCAACACCAACTTTCCAAGGTACTCTTCTTCTTGTTCAGATAGATTCGCTGCTTCAATCTGGTCTTTAATGATCAGAAAGGGATTCAGAAACCAATCAAAGAAGGCATCTTTAGGGCGGTTTCTTGTAGTTATTTCGGTTACACCGTCACCTACGCGAAATCACACAACATTTACGATCAAGAGAAGCTCTAAGGGAATGATTATTGCGGGGTTCTTAGCATAGTATAAGAACGTCTCTTAACTTTTTTTTAGTTAAAGTTAAAAGACGGTTCTTATATTTAACAACCCCGTCCTAAGAACCCTGCAATAATCATGGCCTAAAGATACGGTTCTTGTAACCATATTGCAACGTACCGAGTAACAAACCGGTGGAATTGGATTTGATAGAGCTTAAAAGCTCATGAAGAAGGGAATAAGCAGGTAAGCCAATGCTGATCACTTGACTGCCTTTGCTAGACTTAGCTTCTTCTATGTCCTTTGAGTTTATAATCCCTTTCGTTACCATAGTCTCTCCGTACTTCCTACATTCCACAAAGAGAGCTTCCAGAAGCTGCAAAAACATTCAAACTTTAATAACCAAATAAAAACAGTCAAGATAAATGGTTTTGGAGAGAGATTGAAGAGTACATCAAGTGGCTTCAGGTCAACCATTGGGCCTTTGTTTGATCCTCCTCTTGATGGAGTTGTCTTGAAAGAGCTTGGTCTTGAAAGACCACCACCACCACCACCTTCCTCTTCTTTTCTTCGGAACTTTGGCCTGTAAAAAAAAAAAACCAAGTTTCTAGAGTTAAAAAGAGAGATTAAGATTTGCTGGAAATGCAAAATTGCAGAGAAACAAACCTGGGAAAGCAAGAACCTTCAGGCATATCAAGAACATCATTGCTATACTCATCGTAGATCGACAAAGAAGCAACAACATAGCAGAGGCCAAAGGAGAAAGAAGATTCCTGGAGAAGAACAATCGACTAAATTATCATTAAAAGACTCACACTTTTCCTCAAAATAAAACGTTGGGGCTTTTGGTGATAACAAACCTGATAGGAGACTACACCTGCGTAGGCACCAAGGAAGACACTAGAGACCACAGATCCTAAAACCGCCCCCACGACACCTAAAGGCCAGAGTAAGATAACAAGGCCTGCAATAGGGACACACATGGTCTCCAAGAAAGGACCTTCACGTCCAATGAGATCATGAAACAAACGGCGCCAGCCTTTGAACAACATGTAGGGGCTTTTAAATAAGGCTAAGAGTGAAATCACTGGGAAAGCAACAATAACTCCAAGAACAGCAGCAATCACAGCGCCTGGGATTTGTAGTAATCTGAGATTACATATAAGTACAAACTGTAAGAAAGCATTGCTATACATCATTTACTGAACTTCACAAGAGTTGTGCAGACCTTATTTCATAATAGTGATGATCCGCGCTAGATGTTCTAAGATCATCCATAAAAGAAAAGTAGGAGTGAAAACAAACATCTCTAAAATCGCAGACAACAGTGAAACTGCCTTTAACAGTGCTCCATGTTCCATCCTAAAACAAATGAGTAATGCGATTGAAGAAATGATTCACAGAAGCATACAAAAAATAAGAAAGTGAACTTACGTAAAAGCAATGGAAAAACGGGTTAGACTTCCCTTGGCCAACAGCATCGAAAGTGGCGAATATTGGGGAAAGAAAGCCATACAAAGCTCCTCCCAGGATACTTCCTACGATACTAACCACAAGCCAGAGAATGATGCCGAGAGGAAGACATAAGCACAGAAAGAGCTTCAAGATTGGGCCTAATTGTTTAGCACTGAAACCAAAAATAAAGACACACTTGTCACTATCTGAGTAGTAAGATGTTTTGTAGAGAAGAAACTAGAGAGAAAGTTAACCTCGATATGGAATAAAGAGTCCAAATGCCATGTACTGGTAAAAGGCCTAAGATGATTGCAGAGTTTCCAATAGCCATAATAAGGCATATAAGCGGGCAGAAAACGATACCTAAGCAAATACAAAACAAAACAACAACAAAGAAGATGTAAAGAAACGATCATTGCCACATAAAAATGGAACTTTATGGCATTGACAAACACTAAAAAGTTCACCAAATGAAAAGAAATGAATGAAAGTTACTCTTAGATGAGCCCATAAGCCTAGTGAGCAACATTTGTTATAAACAGAACAAAGTTCACAGATTAAGTGTCATCTACGATTTTTTTCAAAAAAATACTTTTTGGTATTGAAGAACCCTAAACTGGCCAAAGCTGCTTGATGAATGAATGAAGAAGCTCACACTTGAATAAAAGAATAAATGACTACTTAGTTTAACAACCCAAAGGGGCCCTAAAACAAAGTAAACAGCCAAACTTGAGGTCAACATCAGGTTACTAAGTCAAATCCACGAATGGACCAGGAAATATATTAACAAACAAACCCTTGATAAAATCTGTCTCAAAAAGATTCAGAATTGGAATTAAAAGAAAGGACTTTAGCAATCACACAACCATGAACGGTAGAAAGGCAATAAACCCATCATCAGATAAGATTCGAATAGTGAAAGTTTGTACCTTTGAGAACACCCAGAAGGAGTAAGCCAGTGAAATAAGGAATGAAGAGTATAAATCGCCACAGAGATGAAAATATTCCCGTTGGAGGCTCCATTCAATTTATCTTCTTTTCTTTCAGTCAAAATGTTGCATTTATCAAATCGATTTCGAACCCTAGAATCAGAGAAGCAAACGAATCAAATAAACGAAAGGTAAAGTAGGGCAGAGAGATAGAAAGAGAGAAACTGTCACAAACACGACAAGAAGTAATCTTTCTGTCTCACAAAAAATATCTTTAAAATTTAAATTTACATTTTGAACGACAAGTCACGAAAAGAATCGAGACAGAGTAGAAACGGTTTCTTTGACGACTAAACCATACCAATTATATAATTAAACAAAATTAATATATTAAGTAAAACCTATTCAAAGCAAGACCATGAAGTGGTTTTGACCAAAAAAAAAAAAAAAAAGCGAGACCATGAAGTGGATCTTGAGTTTTAACGCATTTCATTTTGCGTAACACTCATAACATCCTCGTATTCAGAGAAGCAAAGGAACGGAGAAAACGACATCAACATTGTCATTAGAGATGTCAGCCCAGCCGACCCGCGGATCTGACCCATATAGGCTCATGGCGGAGCGGATCTAGACAAATAATTTGGTGTCCATCAAAAAGCGGGTCTAACCCAAACGAGTTGCTGGTAGTTGGGTCGTAGCCCGTCACGGGTTTGCAGGTTCGCAGGTTGACCCCACCACTTAAGATCGATTTCTTTTTTTTTCTTTCACTCGATGTTTATGTGCCGAGAGTTTATTCTGATCTGGAATCGCGGTCCATATTTATTCGATCAGAGCTCATGCATGTCAGCATGTGGTTGTTTGAGTACATATAAGGGACGAATCATGGTTTTTGATTCTTCAAATCTTCAAGTTCAAGCCTTCAATGGAGATTTCTTCTGGATTTTATTGCTCGTTTCCATTTTTCTTCTTCGACTTAAATGCCATAATATGTTTTTTAGTCTCAAGTCTCGATCCAATTAGTAATGACACAGTTTGTTCCTTGTGTTGAGTATCTCGTCTTCATGTAGCTAATGTTTCCAGCCCTTTTTCTGCGCAGTACAAGAGTTTTAATTAGAGATATTCATTATTACATTAGCAAGATACAATCATAAGGTTTTGGATGAATGATATCATTTACCTGTAACTCCTTCTGCACTGATATACCGTTTACGTTAGCAAGATACAATTTCTCCAATTTTTTTGTCCTACTCTTCCTTGCCTCAAGGTCTGTATGATCTATTAGTTTTCTTGTTTTAAGAGATGGAAGAAGGTGAGTATTGCTTGTCCGTTTGATACCTCTTTAATATCTTTAAGTTCGCTATTGTTAGTAAACGTTCATCTAATGCATGTTTCATAATCATACTTTTTAATATCTTGAGACATTGTTAGTAAACGTTCATGTTCTGAGACAACTTACATTGTTTGAGAACTATATGTTGTTTTAATGCAGGTAGCCCGCGGGTCAACCCGCAAACAAATAAAACTAGGCGGGGTGAGCTTGGACAAGAGTTTTCTGGCCGCAGCCCGCCACGGGCCAACCCGCGTGGTCTAATGCGCTGATGAAACCGCAGTGGGACTGTCTAGGTGGACGCGTGTCAACCCATCTGACAACTCTAATTGTCATTAAGCGACATCAATTAACAATATCACATACTCCATCGGTTTCAAAATATATATATTTTAGACTTTTCACGTAAGAAAATACATTAAATTTTTATTGTAAATGTATTGTTTTTTTTGTAAATAACAATTTTTCATAACTTTTAGTCAATAGAAATCCAATAAACACCATTAACCTTTTTGAAATTTACAATTTTAAATAATACATTGAAAAGGTAAAAAATGTATCTTTCTGAAAAATATATATTTTTAGAATATAGATCTTTCTGAAACGTAGGAAGTAAACAATTCTCTTAAATACTCCATATGTTTCAATATAAATGTTACTTTGACATTTTCACACAGATTAAAAAAGTGATTGAAATATATTTAAATTGTTATTAATTACATCTATTTGACTAATATTATTTGAGATAAATAAAATTATTTACAAAATCAATGCAATTTGCAATTAATTTCATGTTGAAAGTAAGTATAATTTGCATTAGAATTGTAAAGTGACATTTTTATGTAACAAGAAAAAAATGCTAGAATGACACTTATTATGAAACAGAGAGAGTAGCAATTTTTAAGCTTTTGTCACCAAAATAGTCTTAAAATGATTAAAATAACCTTTTTATTTTGAAATTTTTAATATTTTTTTTTTAATAAAAATAAACTAAAAATGGCTATCTTAAGAATTTTTTCATATTTATATCACTTTTATCATTTATTTTATTGTTATATTAAATAAATCGGATATAAAGCTAGTAAGAGGTGTCAAAAAAAATTTGCACCCCTTTATGCGCGTAATATCTCTCTCGAAATCTTTGAGTTTCGATCTTTCTGTCACCACAAAAAGGGTTTTCCCTCTCTTCGCCAGGCCATTTTAAAAATTTATAGGAGAAATTTTTTGATCCAAATCCAATCATTTTAACTCAAGATTTTCAACATGCAAATCCAACCATCAAACTCACAATCCTAGTACGAACCTCTACAAACAAGCAGATCCAACAAAGCTCATAAGGAAGGCTTTACAGGATCTGAAACTCAGAGCGAACAAATTGAAGTGATCAGTGCATCAAGATGCTCAACTGGAGTTCAAGAGAGGACCATAAATTATGTCTGGAGCGAAATGCCTCGAATCCAGATCATCAAAATCCGGCTGGAATTAAAGTTACACTCCCTAAGATTTGGCAGCTCGTCTGGAAGGTGGAGGGCCATGTCAACGATGGTGGTACTGTGAACTTCTACTCTGACATTATGATCCTCGAGCAGCAGTCGTATACTTATAGAGGTTGGATAAAAATGCTTGATAAATGGAGCAACATAGGATATCCTACGTATCTTAAGCATATACCTATAGAGGTTGGATAATAATGCTTGATAAAGGTAGTATGAGTTTCTGGATATAGGGACCAAAATCTTATATGATGGCTCAAGATCGATTTACTGTTATAGGAGAATATATCAATATATGGGAGAAGGAAAAAACATCATGAATGGCAAACACAATTCAACTAGAGTAAAATCAGGAGGACATAACAAATGCATTGCTAGAGCAACAAAGTCAATAAGAATACCATGTTGTACCTGCTTCAATACTTTGTGAGCAAGGAGTGAAAAGGAAGAATCCGGAAGACCCACGTGAAGAGCTTCAACCTCAACTAAAATATTTGAGATATATATAGGAGATGGATTATATCCTTCCACAAAGGCTATCAAATAAGAGATTAGGCCCATTCAGACAACTCAGATCAGCTCCGCTCGACGCTTATCAGCTCGGCGTTCACACCCAGCTAAAGACTTCTTTTACTCGGAGCCGAAAGCCCACTTCACCTTGTTCTTCATTTGGGACCTTTAGAAAAAGCAAGCACTGAGAAGAGGGTCTTACAAATCCAAGCGTAAACCAAAGAGGAAAGTTCAAGCGGAGAGTATGATCAGTGAAGGGTCAGAGAAGCATAAGGAGATAATGATAAGTGAAATTAGGAAGAGGAAAAGTGTTTCTGAAGATGAGGAATTTGAAGCCATGCCGAAAAAAACCTCAGAGTTGATCCAAAGGAGGCATTGTCCAATCCCCATTATGAGTTGGAATTGCCAGAGTTTTGGGCGGCCTCAAGATCTGACATTTCAGCATTTCGGAGATATTTTTCTCGATGAAGATGAAGAATTATAGAAATGTTTTGGTAGATTTGCAAGTATGACTCGGATATGTCATAGTTTTCACTGTGGAGCTGCAGAGTCTAAGTGACGGGTTAGTTTGTTGTAAAAAGTAGTATACATATATATGAAATAAGCGGACAATAAGATACTCAATTTTTAGGTCCAATATGGATTAATGAAGTTTTTTGTTTCATTTATATATTGAGAACCGGCTCATTATGGTAGAAGTTTGGTATGAGAAAGACTATCCAGAATTGGGCTGTCGTAATGAATGTTGGTTTCTCATATGTGACTTCAGTGAGATATTAAACAACAATGAAAAGATTGGAAGTGCAAGAAGAGGGGATGCATCACCCTTTAAAGATATGATGGATGTTTATAAGATGGAAGAATTCTCGAGTATTGGTAATAGGTTCACATCAGGAGGTTGAAATGGTTTGTCGAATAAATGACAAATGGGGTTCAGACCATCGTTCGGTGCTGGTGAAATAAATGATTTTATATATAATTCCCTGGTCAGAAAAGAGATTGAAGATGCCTTGAAGAAGAAAGGCTTGGAATCAATGAATTATAATGTCACAAGCAAACACAGAGCGTGTAGAAGTGCCTTGAGAAAATGTAACAGTAAAGAATCTTTAACTCAAAAGATTGTATTCACTTATTGGAGCAATGTTTGAAATGGCTGCAATTAATTACTCGTGTGCTTATGAAGTTTACTGGACCAAGAAGGAACTAACACGAGCATTTAAAGAAGATGAAATCCACTAGAAACAAAAGAGCAGAGAGAGGTGGCTCAATCATGGTGACTTAAAACTCAAAAGAAATATTCATGTTGCTGTCAAAAACAAACCGTTCGCGACTGAGAATCCTGAAAATGAAAGATAAACATGGAACTGAACAGTGATAAAAGCGACAAAAAGGGAGGTAGCCATTGATTATTTCACTACCTTGTTTAAATCTTCTAATCTTGTCAGCTCTCATCAATTTTTTTCCGGATATGCCTCCAAAAATAAGAACCGAGATGAAAGAAAGTTTAATCAAACCGTCAACTGCTCCTGGTCCTGACAGAATGACGGGTCTATTCTTTCATCAGTACTGGAAAACAATTTCTTCAAGTGTGATTGAAGAAGTCTAAGTTTTTTTTTTTTGCAACTGGTTTTATGCCGTAAGACTGGTCTGATTTAACTTCTCAAGTTTCATCCTTAAAAAATCATTAAAATAATGGGCAATGGTCGCTCAGTGAAAGTGTGGGTGGACATACAAACTAGTGATGAGGAGATGTGACGCTGTTGAATCAAAATTAAGCGGTTGTGAACAGAGAGGATTTTTGGTCTTGAAAATTTAACAAAAATGGAAAATACTCTGTCAAATCTGGGTACAAGCTAGAAAACAAACTTAAAAATTCAGAAGTGAGACGAGAAGCAGAAACTCTACCTTCCATTAATGGAATCAAAGAGCAAATATTGAAGTTGCCCACGACCCCATAGATTCGGTGTTTGCTATAGAAAGTCCTTAGTGAAACCTTATCTGTGGTGGATGGCATGAAAATCAGAGGAATGAAGATTGAGGATCTTCGTTAAGTACATGGAAATTGTGGTGAAACCCGTTAATTGTGTGCTCTTCACTTGTCATGTGGCAAGACAATTTGGGCTCTTTCCAACATCCCTCAACCGGTTGATGGATTCAGTGAGACTTATGGTTTTGCTAATATCGAATATCTGATTCGTTTAAAAGGTATGCCCCAAGTGGACAAAAATTATATAAAGTATTGACCTTGGATCAACCGTAGGCTCAGACCCTGGAAGCTACAGTGTCGAAAACAGAAAAACCAATAAAGGTACGTATCTTAAAGCTGAAAGCTTTCTTTATCTCTTCCAATATTTTTTGATTCTTCAGTTGAATATGTTGGGAATATCCTATAAATTATTCGACAATCGTATAATATTAGATGGTTATAATGTTTTGCTATAAACTACTTATAATCTATGAATTGAGAATTCATTACTAATATTATATGATTCTATAGAATCACACACCTAAGCAAATTGGATTAAAGTTTAATTGAGTTTAATTAGATTAAACCAATATTAGAGTTTTGGTGGTTTAATATTTATAAGATAAATAAGTACATTAATCCAAATTGGATTTGGAACCACCACGTAAGGCTTAATTCCATTCCCATAATAATTATTATTAGGGTTGGTATGTGTCGTGTGTATTGTATATATATATGATGTTAAGAGATTGATGATGATCATTCAAGCCACCAGACGACAAACCCTAAAACAAGAAGACAAAATAGTTTGTCTTCAGATTTGATCTCGACGGCACTAGCATCCCGTTTCAATTCAGTTTGTGTGTGGATACCGGTAGAAGCACGATGTTTGAAGTGCTAGAAATCTCAATTTGGTTTATTTATATTCTCCTGTAAAATAACAAAGTATATTCGAAACTCTAAGATCTAAATTTATTTTAGTATTTGCATGAAATTCTAGACCACTAGTAAAAAACATGGTCATAGCTACGAATTTGCCACGTAAATTTCGTAGCAAAATCGAAAAAGCCACGAAATTACTACGAATTTGCCACACACTATTCATTTCGTAGCAAATTTTGCCACGATTTTGCTACGAATGTAGACGTGGCAACAAAACAGCCACAATTTGTTACGAATATTTCGTAGCAAAATTGTCACGAAACAAAATGTGATTAAATTCATGGCTAACTTTAAAAAAATAGAGTAATTAGGACTCCTACCAAAGAACTTTTGCCTATTTTGCAATCTACCAAATTCCACTATTTGCTTTATGTATCTAATTATTTGTGACTCTGCTACCCCTACTAAGACAATAATGAACACTACGGTTTCTTGTAGGCAAAATCTTGCAAAAAGATTTTGTAAATCTTATACTTGCATTCATAATCTATTAAACTAATAATTTTACTATTTTTTCTGTTTAAGCCGATTACCCCCCAAAACAAAATATTTTTTGCAGTTGAAAGTACTTTTAATCTTAGGCTTCTTCTCTCTTTTGGTTTCTTCTCCCTCAAATCAATAATAACATATTTGAATGTTCATCTACTAAAGTTTGGAGAAAAGAGAAATTATAGAAACAAGTACAACCTTTGCTTTAATGTGTCACGAATCTATGGTTGTTTAGTCTTTGCCACCTTATGCGACTGCGCCGGTAACTGCTGTGGCGGCGTCTTTGCTTGCTCATGGATTTTGATTTCACCGACAGACGAGGAACTCGTGCTATTACTTGAAGAGAAAGGTTTTGGGTAAACCCATATGCTTCGTTGCAATTAGAGAGGTTGATTTCTACAAGCATGAGCCTTGAGACTTAGGAGGTTCTCTGGGTTTTTTTAATGTTTGTGTGATTGGGTTTTTCTGTGAGACATGTGAGTTTTTTTTCCTGAGTTGAACTTCTTTGCGGTTTTCAGACATGTGAGTTCTCAGACACAACACGTTTCTAACAAAACGAGGTTGATATATAGCTAAAGTTTGAGAAAGTTTGAGTTTAATCACACTTGAAAAGCTTGGGGATGCTTATCTTAAGAAATTTAAATGGTATAAGCAACAACTTGTACAATAAGAAAATTTCATTACATGATAATATATTAAATCTTTGGTTACAAGAAAGTTTAACAAGCTAAAAGAAAAAGTATACATGATAAAACTTTTTTATAATCGGTTTTGTAAAAGCTTGGGGTGCTTATTTTACTTGAGATTAATCACACTTCTAAAAGCTTGGGGATGCTTATCTTACTAATGTTAAATGGTATAAGCAATAATTGACAGTAAAACAGTTTCATTACATGATAATATATTAACTCATTGGTTACAAGAAATTTTAACAAGCCAAAAGAGAGAGCAAACAATGCTAAAATATTTATAACCGGTTTTGTAAAACAATCCCTCGGTTACAAGAAAGTTTACCGACCCAAAAATAAAGTTAACCAGGCTAAAATTTTAGTAAAAGAGGACTAGACCCAAAAGACCTTCTTGCTTAAAACCTAACTATATACATCTATATCACAATAGAAAGGCCAATTCAACTCTTGGATTGAATTTTAGTGTCAAGGGTTTATGATCAATTGTTTAGGGTCTAATGTGCTTATGTTGGGTTTAGGTTTTAGAGTTTATGATTTGGTTAGGATCTAGAATTTATGATTTAATTAGGGTTTAAGGTTTACTATTTTGGGTTTAAGGTTTAGGGTTTAAAGGTTAATGATTTTGTTAGGGTTTAGGGTTTACGATTATGGGTTTAGGGTTTAGCTTTATGACTTTGAAGCATAAATTATTTTATTTAGCTAACCAACAATTTTATTGGACGATAAATGATAACAATAGTAACTGTATTTTTAAATTTAGCCATATAATTATAATGTTAGCACTCAATTCATATGTTGTGTGTGCAGTAACTTATGTGTTGCAACAAGTGACTGAATCAAAAGAAAATTGTTAATGATTTTAACATGAATCATGAATCTAAAATGACAAACATTTCATAAAACATAGACGAACTTTTTATTTATTATCATAAAGCGTTTTAACCAGAATTGAAATGATGGCTAATTTAATGTGAATCCGGTTAACAAAAATGGAAAGACACTAATTTTAACATAACAAATATTTAATTACATACATTGTACTAAGTTAAATGAAAGCTAATCTTGTGTCACATGCAATAAATAATTTGATAATGCAAGTGGAAAGTAGCTACACTAAATATTTGACACAATACGTTATGTCAGAGAATGAGTGGATGAGATAGGTTTGGAAAATTTAACTAAATCTTTTCATAATCTTTGCAAATCTAGATAAATCATTTTTGTCAGAACAGAATCTATGTGTAGTAAGGTCACTTTCGTCTTTAAACTCTAGGTAGAAAACTCAAGTTATACTGTTTTTGGCATATTCTTAATTTGATTATCTTTCGTTGTTTTTGAGCAAATTAGCTCAAAAAAATATCCATTTACCACGATTTTGCTACGATTTTTTTCGTGGCTAATCCACAAAATATCTTTTAGCTACGATTTTGCAACAGGAATTTTCGTGGCTATTTGAACTATATACCCTAAACATGTTTTAAAACCCCTAAACTCTAAAAATAAACCTTAAACTCTAATATTTTCACACTATAACCTCAAAATCTTAAAATTAAATTCAATTTAATCATTTTTAAAATATAATCTCAAATTTTAAATCTAATCTCAAACACTATATTTCAAACCCTAAACTCTATATATAAACTCTATACTTCAATCATAAATCTAAACATTAAATCTAATATTATCAAAGTTAAACAACAAATCTTAAATTTAAACTCAAAATTTAATACTTTTTAAAATTTAATTCCAAAACTTAAATTTATACTTCAACCATTATATTCCAAACCATACATTATAACCCTAAACCTTATACCCTAAATCATAAAATCCAAACACCAACTTTAACCATAAATCTTAAACTTAATCTTCAAATCTAACTTTTAGTTTAAACCCAAACACTATATACTCCAAACCCTACACTCTAAACATAAACACTATACCTCAAATCATAAAACAATACATAATTAAACACTATACCTACAGTGGTGGTTTAATATTTATAAGATAAATAAGTACATTAATCCAAATTGGATTTGGAACCACCACGTAAGGCTTAAATCCCATTCCCATAATAATATTTTTAGGGTTGGTATGTGTCGTGTGTATTGTATATATATATGATGTTAAGAGATTGATGATGATCATTCAAGCCACCAGACAACAAACCCTAAAACAATAAGACAAATTAGTTTGTCTTGAGATTTGGTTTTGATGGCACTAGCATCCCGTTTCGATCCAGTTTGTGTGTGTGGATACTGGTAGAGACACTATATTTGGAGTGTTAAAATTTTTGATTTGGTTTATTTATATTCCGCTGTAAAATAACAAGGTATATTCAAAACTCTAAAATCTAGATTTATTTCAGTATTTACATGTGATTCTAGACATAAGAATTCATAGATTGATTTATAAAGTGTTATAAACTGCTATGAATTCCTACAGTGGTATCAGAATCTACTTGTTTAATATTGAACTAAATATAATTTGTGTATGTATTAGATACATACGTTGATACAGATTAATGTTTCAAGAACAACTAGAACACACGCTTTTATATATAGATATAAGATTATGATTCCTGCAACTTGATAACTCAATGTGTTTGTGTTCATAATAGTTTTAGTGATGTGATCGTATGAATTGTTATAATAGATTAACTGTAATCGATTAATAATTTCTCTACATGTTTTTGTTTCCAAACTTGATTGTTTCGTACTTTTAGTTAGTGCGAATATTATTTACATTTTAATACATGCATCATAGTTATGTTTACTTTTATGTAAATAAACAAAAGTATATATATCAAATCGTTGATATGTGCATGTGTTAGTAAATAAATGGAAGTTTGAGATACAAAATATTGCATAAATCTTTTGAATAGTTACATCTAGATTTAGTGCACGTTTTTGATTTGATTAATAATAGTATTTTTCTAAATCCAAAAAATTGAAGCTATTCACTTGGTTTATGTTGTAAACCAATTGTTTGGTTTAACGACAACCGTACGTGCAATAAAAGTCTATTTTGAGACTTTGGAACATATTCCTTTTAATCTTTTGTTTGAAAACCTAATTTGATTAGGATTTAAAATATTAAGATTAATTGTAAATAAACTTAATTTAAGTATTATAATTTAATTAAAATATATAAGATATGTATTAGTTATATTTATATTTTATGTAACATATAAATTTTAAATATAAATTAAAATTAAATTAAGATGTATATTTCAGTTAATTTCAAGTATTTTGATGTCTACCCAATCTTATCAACTATCAAGACTCGTTTCATTGTAACATGGGCTTGTAAAAGCAAAGTGTCTACAATTACATGAGTAAGGTAGATGGTAACGGTTACCATGTGAAACAAGATTGGTTTACTTGATTAAGCTATCAAAACAGTTTTGGGCTTGGGGGCATAGGTTAGATTAGACATAAGATGTCATATGACAACCAAGAATTATATTAGATATAATTAGCAAAGTGTTGCTTACCTAAATAGCAAAATAATCGAGCGATGAGCCAAAGCTTACTCGAATTTTAGTTAAAAATACAAATTTTGGATTATTATATTCATTTGAGAAAAATGTTTTGAATATAATATGAATTTTCTTAATTGTCACGATTTCTCAAATTCATGAACATCATATTAAAATTTCCTACTCTTCTATTCCAGAAATGTCAACTCCCTACAGTTCATTCTCATTGCGATTTGTACTTGAGAAGGACAAATTGAATTGGTCGAACTTCCTTGAATGGTATCGAAACCTGAGAACTGTTCTCAAACAGGAGAAAAGGGACTATGTCCTAGAAAAGGTTTTTCCTGAAAAACCTAAGACCAATGTCCAATATGCTGAAAGAAATGCTTATGATAAGCATGCCAGTGATAGGGTCGATGTGTGTTGTCTTATGTTGGCAGCCATGAACTCGGATTTGCAAAAGGAATATAAGAACGTGGATTCACCAATTGACATGATCACTAGCCTGAAAGGTATGTTTCAGGAGCAAGCTCGAACTGAGAGATACCAAACGGTTAAGTCTCTCATTGAGTGCAAGCTACCGAAAGATGATCCAGTTAGCCCGCATGTCATTAAGATGATATGTTATATTGATAACTTGGCTAAGCTGGATTATCCTATCAGCCAAGAGTTGGCAACTGACCTCATTCTTCAGTCATTACCGTCAAGGTATGATCAGTTTGTTATGAACTATAACATGAACAACTTGACAAAGATTCTGACTGAGCTGCTTGGGATGCTTGAAACAGCTGAACCCAACATTAAGAAGGATACCCCAAATGTTCTTATGGTACAAGGGAGTAACAAGTTTAAGAAACAAGGCAAGAACAAAGGAAAGGGTAAGTCAGGCTGGATTGCGAATCCAATCAAGCCTGATCCTTCTCCTAAGTTTAAACCTTGTCCTGCTAATGTTGATAAGTGTCATTATTGTAATGCTTCTGGACATTAGAAAAGAAACTGCAAGAAATACTTGGAAGACCTTGAAAAGAAGAAGATTTTTGAAACGTCATCTTCAGGTATTTATGTTATCAAAGTAAATGTTACTACTGACGATTCTACATTTTGGGTATTGGATACCGGTTGTGATGCTCATATTTGTATAAATATGCAGGACCTAAGCAACAATAGAATCTTGGAGGAAGGACGAGTGGACCTGAATGTGGGAATGAAGCAAGAATTGCTGCATTGATTGTAGAAGCATTTCATTTAATCTTTGTCTTCAGACATAGTTTTAGAAATGAAGAATTGCTACTATGTACATGCTATAAGCAAAAATATCATTTTTTATTCCTTGTTTGGATTTGGAAGGATTTCATTTTTTTTGATTAAAGACAAGCGCTGTTTATTTAATCAGTGTGATATCTTTTATGGTAGCGATCCATTAAAGAATGGACTATATATTCTAGACCAAAGCATGCATGTTTATAACATTAGTACCAACATATTCAAATCTAACGACACAAGAAAGACTTATTACCAGTGTCTTGTGTAGATTCAAAATGCATGATTCCAAGAAAGACTTATTACCAGTGTCTAATGGCATAACTCTCAGCAAGATTCAGTGTCCTTCAACATATGATGAGCGAGAGCGAATGAGTAGAATCCCATATGTGTTGTCTATAGGATCTATCATGTATTCCATGATATGCACTCGTCCAGAGCATGACGAGTCATTACCAATTTGATCCGGGTGAAAGTCACTGGACAACAGTCAAAACTATCCTCACGTATTTGAGAAATACTGAAGATAAGTTATTGGTCTATGAAGAAGTGATGAACTTGTTGTAAGTGGTTACATCGATGCCAGCTTTTAAAGGGACAAAGATGATTTCTGATCACACTCTGGTTTCATCTTTTGTCTTAATGGAAGTGAAGTGAGTTGGAAGAGTTCCAAGCAAAGCCTCATAGCAGAGTTTCAATGGATGCAAATGTTGATGATCCATTGATGAAGCCTCTTCCACTGCCTAAGCATGAAAGTCTACTGAAGGCGTGGGAATTAAGTATCTTAAGACAAGATCTTAATTTTAGTGGGAGGCTTTATGTTTATGATATGATGTTCATATTGACATACATTTGATTATGTATTCAAACTAATGAAATTGTTTCAGATTTATTTGATTATTGGATAATTAAATAAAAGTCCTAGAATAATTTATATCATTTTTATAGGTCATCAAGTACGTGAATTGATCATGGAGCCCTATAAGTGAAAGATTGATGGGGTCAAAATCAATCACGACGAAATCAACGGCTCAAGTCCTCGAAAAATGCTTCTTCCAAACCTTCGCCTCACGAAAGTTTTCAAAAAACAATCAAGCAATAAGAAGCAAGTCACCATACGATGAATTCAATTTTGCAAACATGGGTCGCCATATGGCGACCCGCACCTTGCAAGCACGGGTCGTCATATGGTGACCAGCACTTGAGAAGCATGGGTTGCCATATGGCGACCCACACCTTACAAGCACAGGTCGCCATATGGTTACCCGCACTCATAAGACACGGGTCGCCATATGGTGACCCACACTCGTAAAACACGGGTCACCATATGGCGACCCGCACTCGCAAGGCACGAGTCGCCATATGGCGACCCGCACTCGCAAGGCACGGATCGCCATATGGTGACCCACACACGCAGAGCGTAGGTCGCCATATGGCAACTTGTACACGCGAAGCATGGGTCGCCATATGGTGACCCACACACCTAGAGCACAGATCGCCATATGACGACCTGAACCGTACAACCCGGGTCTCCATATGGCGACCCAGACCCACATAATCCGGGTTGCCATATGGCGACCTAGACTCGCACAGTCCGGGTTGCCATATGGCGACTTCAGATCGCCAAACCTGGGTCTCCATATGGTGACTTGTGCCTCCTCTTCGTACTCCTCTAAGAGTCGCGATCGAAATGACCTTCTTTTTGTCTCAATCGGAGTTCCTGTTGAGATTCTACGGTAGAAACAAGTAAGACTCGATAAACAACTTCTACCTCGACGAGTACAGACCCCAGGTCGCCATATGGATACCTGGATCACTCACTCTGGCTCCTCTCTCGAAACTTGATAAAATACCTTTTGTCTCGTCTTGATCGGAGTTACCGTCGGAACTTTACGATAAAAACTGCGAAGACTCGTTTTTCGTATGAAGTTCAAACTGATCATGTAAAACAGCAACGGTTGGCTTAACTCCAAAGTTGCCTAAGCTATACGAGAAGTTTGCACTCATGCTTGAAGTCAACGTCGTATCGAAAACGGTCTTTCGGAGAAAACGAAAAAACTCTCAAAGTCGGCAAAACGGCCCAAGAGGCCTAAAACGCGACTAAAAGTCCCGCTTATGTTTTTATACGAAACCAAGCCCAATGATATTACGATGGTTTTTTCTTTATTTACAAAAGGATAAATATCGAGAAATCAAAAGATAAATGCAAAGTTTTTGAAGATAAACATGAAGATCAAGAGAAAAAAAATATTCCCGAAGTGATAAACTCGACCATGGGCAGAAAAGAAAGCGCAAAACCGCCTTGAAGACGAGTATATAAGAGAAGGCAAGGTTGGACACAAAGGGAGAGAACTTTTAGCATTCATAGCAACTTAGAGAAATAGGAATTTATTTCTCTTTTTGATATCAAGCTACTACTCGTTTAGGAATTTTCAGTCTTAGGTTACTAGAACTAGGATCTCGCCAACAGCTCTTGTGGCCAAGGCACTTTTCTTTCTTGTAAACGCTTTAACGTAAACTTGTAATAAGATCTCTTTTACTCTTCTTTTACTACATTCAAATTCTTTTCTATTTCGTTTGTTCTCATTGTTTGATTGTTTCACGTTTGGTTTAAAGCAGATTATCTGAGATCTCCTGGGAAAGTTAGGGTTTTTTGACTTCCTAAAGTTTACGGAAATCAACAGTGTGAATTTCGGTTTCCACAAAGATGGTATAAATTATTGATGTCCCTAGTCAAGGTTGTTAACGTGGGACATTAATAACTGTGAATGGCTAGTATATGAGGTGATTGATGACTAAGTTTCGTGGAGTCATTCAATATGTGGTATTGAAATCAATCACATGGATATGTGTTAGAGAACACATGATCAGACTGACCCGCTATGAGAACTCTACAAGATTGTTATATGAGTGTCATAAGAGTTTCTCATTACGACTATAGAGTGTAGTCCTTAGACCTGAGTTCGTTATGATTCTTTACTTGTGGATTAATTCACTTTGACCTTGTCAAATGTCAGCCGTAATTGGTGATTATAAATGCATTGATTAGGTGTTCTAGGAAGTTTGTAAAGAACATGGATGAAATAAGATGGGATTTGTCCCTCCCATATAATGAGAGATAAATATCTCTGGGCCTATAGAAGATTTGATACTGAGAAATGCATGGTCATGCTCAAATGAGGTGATTGTCAGTCATTTATTTTATCAGTATAAATCAAAGTTCGATAAACGTGATCTAGCTTTATAAGATGACATTAATTCTTGCCTTATGTTGAGATCGAGATATAGAGACAAAAAGATTATGAGGATAGATGATTCTTGTACAAGTAGGAGATTGTTGGGAATGTCCTAAAATCATTTGTACTTAATCTTATTAAAGTCGTAATGTCGAGGTTCGACAATCGTATAATACTCCCTCCGTTTGAAAATGTTACATATTTTAGATTTTTCACACAGTTTAATAAAACACATTAAATTCACATAATTTTTTTTGTGATTATCTTTTTCCCATAATTTTAAGCCAATGAAAATTCAGTAAATATAATTAATTTTTTGAAATTTGCAATTAGTTAATAAAATATACATTAAAAATATTAAAAATAGATCTTTTTGAAACAAAAAATTTCTCTAGAATATGCAACTTTGTGAAATGGAAGGAGTATTAGATGGTTATAATGTTTTGTTAGAAACCGTTTATAATCTATGAATTGAGAACTCATTACTAATATTATATGATTCTATAGGGTCACACACCTAAGTAAATTGGATTAGATTTTAATTGAGTTTAATTAGATTAAACCAATATTAGAGTTTTTGTGGTTTAATATTTATAAGATAAATAAGTACATTAATCCAAATTGGATTTGGAACCACCACGTAAGGCTTAAATTCCATTCCCATAATAATTATTATTGGGGTTGGTATGACTCGTGTGTATTGTATATATATATGATGTTGAGAGATTGATGATGATCATTCAAGCCACCAGACGACAAACCCTAAAACAAGAAGACAAAATAGTTTGTCTTCAGATTTGATCTCGACGGCACTAGCATCCCGTTTCAATTCAGTCTGTGTGGATACCGGTAGAAACACGACGTTTGAAGTGCTAGAAATCTCAATTTGGTTTATTCATATTCTCCTGTAAAATAACAAAGTATATTCGAAACTCTAAGATCTAAATTTATTTCAGTATTTGCATGAAATTCTAGTCGACATATGAATTTATAGATTAATTTATAAAGTGTTATAAACCGGTATGAATTCCTACCGAATATAATTGAGCTTAACATGCTTATGGATTATAGATCAAGAACAAGCCATGAAACTTTGAAGAGTTGTAATTTAATATCATTAAAAGTAGAGAAAGAGATACCAACTTTTTTATCATAGTGAGTTTCTGTTTTTTCAACTTCGTTAGCATCACAAACATTAAGAAAAAATAGTTTCTTCTGTTTTTTTTTCTTTCTTAAACACGAATCAAAACCACATACATACACGTTCTATAAATTAGCGCAAAATCAATAATTTCAAGTTCAACATCTAGTTCTTCCATAAAAATTGAATCGATTACAACATTTTTCTCCATCACAAACATAGAAGAAAAAACGTAAACCAATTTTGCTCTTTTGAACAGTTGCCAGCAAAAAAAAACAAAGTAAATATTTTTACTTGATTAGTTATATAGTAGCACAAGTTATAGTAAATATCTTTCCCTCTTTAACTTTATAAAAGTATGTTTACAAAGTTCAATAGATCAGTTAGAAAGATACATTTATTTAAGCTTGAGAAAATTGTTTTGAATGATACGACTATTATGTATTATATAATTTTTATTAGTCACATATTATTACTCAGAATCGATATAGTTTATGTAATATAAGGTAGACTAAATATAATCTAAAAGTAGAATTCGATATTTAATCTACTAAAATTAAACTAAAGTGAGAGAGACAAAGAGAAATACAAAATGAGTATGATAAAGAGAAAGATAGAAAAAGAGACAGAATGATTGTGTGTGAGAGAGATATGGTCTACTTATACACTCACAAGAATATATGTAATATATGAATTAGATTAATGTCCGCACATACCGTCCACCTAGTTTTATCTTAGTAGTGCACTTGTTGCTTTAGATTTTATATGTTTTAGCTTGTTTTACTAACCCCTCTTAAGCTAAGTACACATGATCTTTTTCTAACAACTTTTAAAGACATTTAAATTTGCAAGTAACTTTTATTACCCTTACATTTTACAAAATGTAAGACTATATCAATTAAGGAAAAGTAAACTTAATATTAAATATCAAATTAGGTGGATACACCTTTTTTTTATTTTACGCGTACACTTTAATTTGTATTATATGTTTACTTTGAGTGGTACAAAGACATACACTCTTAATGACTCAATTAATTCAGTTCTTAAACTTGGCCTCAAGGTCTTTGACAACATTGACATACAACTGGAACGCCATAGCCAGAACTTCCGGGTTGATCGGTGGATTAGACCCAAACACAGTATCTGCGATAGTGATGACACCAGCGTTCTGACTACTCAGTCCCGCAAAGGCTACCGCTGGAGTTTTCCCAATATTCACCTGAAAATGTATCATTCCTATGGGGAATACAAAAACGTCACCTGGCTGCAATACTTTGGCGAATAGACGATTGTTATCTTGATTGGAAGAAACAAAACCGACGTATAATGTTCCCTTCAAAAGGACAAGGATCTCAGTTGCACGCGGGTGCGTGTGAGGTGGGTTTTGGCCATATGGTGCATAGTCTATGCGAACCAATGATATTCCCATAGTGTTTAGCCCTGGAATCTGATCGACATTGACTGTTGTCACGTTGGATTTGACATCATTATTGGTGTTTCCAGCCTTATTGAGTCCTGAGTAGAAGAAATCTTCTGCCTTGGCTTGCTTTGGATCCTTACAGAGCTTACCATTCACAAAAACTGCACGTAGATATTTCATTTCAAAGAATATGTTATCATATATAATGTAATCAGCTTAAGGAGAAAAAGGAGATAGAGTTAAGGAAACCGGGTTTTATATGCACCTGCATTTTTGGGGTCATCAATTGCGAGACAGAAGTCTTGGAGTGGGCTTGGATCATAAGCTTTGGCAAAAGAAATGACCACAGCTAATACGGTAATCAGGATTGAAACCCTCATTTTCAGACAAGAGGTTTTGCTAATGTGCTTTCAAGTGTGTTTATGTGTTTGTTTGTTGTAAGTTGTGATGCATTTTAGCTCAGTATTTATAAGGTAAGAGCGTATGACATATTTGACGTGGTCCAAAGTCATTCTATACACTTGTAGTTCGGATTTTCAATGTGGCAGTTGAAAAACATTTAACAAGTCAATTAGTAACTTAATCTATTTTTATTTATAAATTATTTGCATGACTACATGCACAGCACCACGATCTTGTAATAATATAGCGTTTTTCGTAACACTTTCTAGGTTCTAGTGTGGTAGAATATATTTGTAAATTATTGGCGAATATAAATATATACAGATCACCAAAGGTTATAGGCATAAGTCAGTCCGAAAAAGTAGCATTTGAATATTTGAACATGGTGTAAATTACGATTTGAGGAGAGAACACAGTTTTATAATTTTGGCAAAAAATATAATGTTATATGATTTTAACAGAAAAAGACAGTTGTAAGAATTTCGGATAATATAACATTATGGTTTTAGCTGTAATATATATATTTACGATTTTAACATGCATTATAACATTTGTGACGGTGTACAAAATTTTATGATTTTGACAAAAAATGATTTTACATGTAGGAAAACATAATTTTACAGTTTTAATATACAATATAATTTTCAATTATAATGAAAAACTTTATTTAAAAAAAAACATTCTGAAATTTTTAATTTTATAATTTTTATGACAAATCATCATTTCCTCGAAAGTACTTAATGGTATATACAAAATATTTTAACTTATTGTAATTATCATAAATTTTAATTATTTAATACTTATATTTAATGATACTTATATTTAATTCTTATACTGAATGATATTTAATTTGTTATATTCTGAAATGCAAAATTTGAATCCATTGTTAAGTAGGGAAAACCTCAACAAAATAGTTTACAGAAATTTTGAACTTTTTATTCAACTCAATAAAAACTAAATTATAAATATCGCAATGAGTACTAAAATATTATATAGCATCTCAAACATGTCTAAAGATATAATTTAACATCTTAAATAAGTCTTTAGTGTTCTAAGCATTATGAATATTGGAATGGAAACAAAGTGCAGTGAATGCAATAATGAAATCCTAATAGTAGTCAATGGTTATATATAAATCACGAGTCAGAAATGTAGGCTTAATAGGATGTAAATCAGAGGTTTAGAAACAAGGTGAAAAGCATTTCTGAACTGGTAAGGCACATGTGAATTATGTGCATTTGGCACAAGATTGATTGCTGATCTGGTTACGAGATTGACCGATATCATGTGTAAGGATCGACCAATCTTGGGTGTTGCCATGGATCAACTAATCTCAGGTTTTGGATTGACCAATCTCAGGTATGACAAAGATCGAACGATCTAAAGAATGGATAAACCGATTTCGTGCTATCAGAGGTTTTAAAACTTGTGTGAGTGATGAAAGAAGCCTCACATGAGGAATGAAGATTAAAGACCTGGTTCAAAGTTACTTGGTCCATTGATTTGGATAGAATGTATGAGGCTAATACTAATAACAAGGAGGAGATGGAATCTCCTTCTCTTAGCCCTTTCTCCCCCCAAAAATATCCCAGCAATTCACCATTGAAGTCTTTTCTTGCAACCATTGAAGTATGGAATCTATTCAACTAGATCGGATACCATTCAGCCGGTGACTCAAAATCTCACTACAACAATTGCAGCACAACCCCCATCAACAAGCAACCCCACAATTGAGGTCGACGGGTACAAAGACGTATGGTCTGAAGCTTGTTCACCAAAACTAAAAGTGTTTCTCTGGTCCATCCTACAAAAGTCAATACGAATCGGAGATAATCTCCAGAGAAGAGGCATTAGTCCTGAAGTTTTATGTCCAAGATTAAGTAATAAAGAAACAACAATTCATATTTTTGTTTCTTGTTCCTTTGCGAAAAGAGTGTTGAAAAATATACCTCTGAAAAATGTAGTTCATCTAGCTACACTAGAGTCTTTTGAGAAGGTTGTGATTGCATTCCGGAACCTTGTTTGCTTCCCACCCTCAGGAATCTCGAGCAATATATTCCCTTGGGTCTACTGGAACATCTCGATCTCCATAAATCAACTGATCATTGAGGATAAAGGGTGTTCCCCAGAAGAAATGCCCCTCAACAGTATCATAGCATGTTGTGAATGGATCTATGCACAACCAAAACCGGTATCTCAACACACAACTTCGAGTTCATCAAAAAATATCCTTATCAGGAAGCTCTTTACCTTCAATAGTCAAGACAGATGCATCCTGGAACAAGGAAACACTACAAGCATGATAAGGATGGATCTTCTCAGCTCCTCAATCGGGGACGATCTGCAGAGGATTTGAAGTGCAAGAGTTAGTCGGATCTCCACTTGTGGCAGAATTCCTTGCATGTCAATCTAGCCTCCATCACGCCATCGCATCGGGATTTGATAATCGTCAAGTATTCTCTGATAACCATAAGCTCATCTGAGCCATCACTAGCAAGTTGATTCCCTCAGAGATCTTCAGTGTCGTCTCAGACATCAACCATCTCTCAGCTTGTTTTCTCTCTATCTTTTTCTCTTTTGTGTCTCAATCTTCAAACGTCGAAGCCAATGCTGTTGCAAATGCGGCTCTACGAGTCTCTTCATGTAACCTGGGCCCTTAGTGGGCTTAAACTCTTTAATTAATTAATGCATTTGGGTTGTCCAAAAAAAGAAGAGAAAGCTATACTATAGGACGAAGTTGTTATACATTCCTCAATCCATTCAACAGGAGGGAGATCCAACTCCTTGAGTACATTCAGCATAAACTCCCAACTAAGATTGTCATATGCTTTCATTAGATCAATCTGAATGCAGCATTTATTAGTTGGTCCTTTTGTTAGAGAAATCTTTCCTCGAGAAAACCCACTTGATTCAAATGAACCACATACGCAATAAACGTCTTGAATCTCTTCTTTATCAACCTTGCAATACCTTTTATAAATTGTGGAATAGTCAGAAACATGACAGAACTTAGACAGCCCATCCGCTCATGTCGTCTTCAGGATGAGTGCAATCATTGTTCTATTAAATTTACGTAGTAACCTTCCTGAAATGAAGAATTTCTTGATTGCCTTAACAGAGTTAGACTCCAATATCTTCCAAGCATCCCAAATAATTCCATTGGTATACCATCCGGCCTGCAGACCTTACTTTAGGCATCTTAAAAATGCTTCTTTGATATCCTCATCTGACGGAATCCTTGTTAGAGCCGCATGAAGGTCAGAGCTACATCTACAAAGATGCATGATCCTAATCTGATCCATTGACATATGCACCACATCTTTACTCTCTGGCCCAAGAAGGTTTTTAAAAAGAAATTGTCATTCCTTTGACTTTAGCTTGTTTATAGATTCTTTGACTCAATAAATCCCTGAGGTATTTGATCGAACTCCACGATTGATGAGCTAAGAGAACCTTGTGCAAGAATTTTGTATTTGCATCACCATCCTTAACCACCTAATATGATAATTAAGCCTAGAGAAGGTCTCTTCAGCTTTTGAGAAGAACACTCATTTCTCTCTAACATCATGCTCGACTCTTATAAGTGCATTATCAGGCTGAGAATGAATACCTCTTTGTATTTCCTCCAAGTCAGACAATACAGATTTGGCACGTTGCCAGATATCACTATACCCTTCTCTTTTTATAATCTTGCAACAATCCTCTTCTCTTTTTGCTTTTTGTCCAAGTTGAAACATGTTAAAACCTACCAATGACTGAGAATCCCAAGCTTTCTGAAGTTTTACTTTGAAATCTGGATGAGAAGATTTAAAAGAAAAGTATTTGAATCTTTACCTAGTTCGCTCATGTGATGATTGCAAACAAACGAGGCAGGGTGAATGATCATAACGCAATCACTGTTAATGAATCAGGAAGTTCCAAAATCCAAGACTAATTCACTAGTGTTATGTCCAGTTTCACAGAATGAAATCTTTAGGTCTATTGTTAGATCAAGGTAAAACACACCCCTACAACTTAAATCTGAAATATCATTCTCATCCAAGCAAGATCTGAAAGCCGTCATACCTCTTAGTGGCATATCATAAGGTTGAAATGAATAATGTTCATTAGAAGTTAAAATCTGGTTAAAATACCTTAGTAGCAACAATAACCGCTTTGATAACAAGGCTGGGGAAGACAATATAGAGATTTCACTCCACAAATCTCTTCTAAAAATCTCAATGTTGAAAGCATAAACAACTGCAAGTGTAAAGAAAGTATTAGGTGCAAGATCAAATACTCCACACATCACAAACTGAGCCAATTTCTTATAGACAACGACATACAAGGATGAATCTCAAATAATCTAAATCCTACCCAACGCCAGCCTGGAGAGGTTGACGCCATCATTCCTGAAGATTTTTCTCTGAAATACGAGTCTCTAGAATACACCAAAAACATGCATGTTTGAATTAACCCAACCCTTCACAAATATTTGCCGAGAAATATTGTTAAAACACTCATGATAAAACCTTTATTATTTACACCAAAAACGAAAGATAGAGCTTAGAACTGATTTATTCTACTACCAAAGAAACACCCTGAGTAGAGGAGAATAACAGAGACACGGCTAATGTAGGAGAAGTGAAATTTATAAAAGCCTCAGTATGACGTTTCGAGATAAACATGAAGATTGAGAAGATAAGGAAAGTTTCCGCGAAGAGATAAACTCGAATCAATGGCAGAAAGGACAAACACGTCAATGTTGGGAGACTATATATACGAAGCCACAAGCACTGGAGGCGAGGATCCGGAAATTTGACCTTAGGAAATTCTTGTTAGCTCTAGAAGAACTTAATACTTAGGTGGCTAGATTAGCGAGTGTCATACTTAGAACATTTTACTACTTTGTTCTCTTGTTTTCCATTATTAACAAATTTCTGTCCATCCTGTTTTCGATGAAACTTTGTAAAATTTACTCCATCATAATCAATAAAACGCCTCTGAGCAATCTCTTACGATATTTGATTATTTGACTCTTTTTTATATTCGTGTGTTTACGCAGAGAATCCAGATTCTCAAGGAAAGTCGAGAATCTTGACTTTCTTCTGTTCACTAAAATCGACAGTGCGGATTTCGGTTCCCACTGTAATAAAAAATTATCAAAAGTAAATTGATGAGAACTTTCAATAGGTTTTACTATTGTTACTGTTTAGATTTGTTTTCTCTGCATCGATGGTTTTATTTTTTTATGTTTTTAAATAGATCTAAGTATGCCAATATATATTCAAATCATTGCTATTCAAGTTATCTTTAAAAAATCTTGGTTTGATGAAGAAACACACATTTTATAGTTGGAAAGTCATACAAGTTATTAGCTTATAGTTAAAAATGTGGGGACTGGGGACAACCGGTTTACAAATGTATAGAAACTATGTGAAAACTGTTTCTGACAGTTTATGTGGTTGTAAGAACAAAAATATATGAAACAAGATTCTACTAAAAAGTATGTGTGTAAAGTTGAATAGATCAGTTAAAAAGATACATTTAGTTAAGCTTGAGAAAATTGTTTGAATGATAAAAATTATGTAATATAAGGTAGATTAAATATAATCTAAAAGTAGGATTCAATATTTAATCTACTAAAATTAATCTAAAATCTCTAATTACAAATTTATGGTTCAAAAGTAAAATGAGAGAGAGAAAGAGAGAGAGATATGAAATGAGTATCGTAAAGAGAAAGAGAAACGTATAGAAAGAGAGACAGACTGATTGTCTGTGCATGAGAGAAAGAGAGTTATGATCTACTTATACACTCATAAGAATTGTTATACATGCAATATATGAATTAAATTAATGTCTGCACATATATGGGGACCATCTACCTAGTTTTATCTTAGCAGTGCACTTGTTGCTTTAAATTTTATATGTTTTAGCTAAGTACACTTGATCTTTCTAACAACTCTTAGGTTTTGAATGGTAACCAAGGGAATGTTGAGGAACACAACATTCCTTAACATTCTTTAAAATATTTACCATTTGTGAGGAATATTTTTTTTTTCATTCCTCTTTATTCCTTTTTTGTAGAGAATTAAAGAGTAAATTTGTTCATCAACATTCCCAAATTTTTATTCCTACTCATTTTTTTTCTATTCATTCTTAATGTTCCTATCATGGTTACCAGTTAACCTTAAAGACATTTAAATTTGCAAGTAACTTTTATTACCCTTACATTTTACAAAATGTAAGACTGTATCAACTAAGGAAAAGTAAACATAATATTAAATATCAAATTAGGTGGATACACCTTTTTTTATTTAACGCGTAGACTTTAATTCGTATTATATGTTTACTTGAGTGGTACAAAGACATACACTCTTAATGACTCAAATTCAGTTCTTAAACTTGGCCTCAAGGTCTTTGACAACATTGACATCCAACTGGAACGCCATAGCCAGAAATTCCGGGTTGATCGGTGGCTTCGACCCAAACACAGTATCTGCGATAGTGATGACACCAGCGTTCTGACTACTCAGTCCCGCAAAGGCTACCGCTGGAGTTTTCCCAATATTCACCTGAAAATGTATCATTCCTATGGGGAATACAAAAACGTCACCTGGCTGCAATACTTTGGCGAATAGACGATTGTTATCTTGATTGGAAGAAACAAAACCGACGTATAATGTTCCCTTCAAAAGGACAAGGATCTCAGTTGCACGCGGGTGCGTGTGAGGTGGGTTTTGGCCATATGGTGCATAGTCTATGCGAACCAATGATATTCCCATAGTGTTTAGCCCTGGAATCTGATCGACATTGACTGTTGTCACGTTGGATTTGACATCATTATTGGTGTTTCCAGCCTTATTGAGTCCTGAGTAGAAGAAATCTTCTGCCTTGGCTTGCTTTGGATCCTTACAGAGCTTACCATTCACAAAAACTGCACGTAGATATTTCATTTCAAAGAATATGTTATCATATATAATGTAATCAGCTTAAGGAGAAAAAGGAGATAGAGTTAAGGAAACCGGGTTTTATATGCACCTGCATTTTTGGGGTCATCAATTGCGAGACAGAAGTCTTGGAGTGGGCTTGGATCATAAGCTTTGGCAAAGGAAATGACCACAGCTAATACGGAAATCAGGATTGAAACCTTCATTTTCAAACAAGAGGTTTTGCTAATGTGTTTTCAAGTGTGTTTATATGTTTGTTGTTTGTAAGTTGTGATGCATTTTAGCTCAGTATTTATAAGGTAAGAGCGTATGCCATATTTGACGTGGTCCAAAGTCATTCTATACATTTGTAGTTCGGATTTTCAATGTGGCAGTTCAAAAACGTTTAACAAGTCAATTAATAACTTAATCTGTCTTTATTTTTATATTATTTTCATGACTACATGCACAGCACCACGATCTTGTAATAATATAGCGTTTTCCGTATCACCTTCTAGGTTATAGTGTGGTAGAATATATGTGTAAACTATTGGCGAATAAAAATATATACAGATCACCAAAGGTTATGGGCATAAGTAGCATTTGAATATTTGAACATGGTGTAAATACAATTTGGTGAGGAAACATAATTTTATAATTTTAACAAAAAATACAATATTATATGATTCTAACAGAAAAAGACAGTTGTAAGAATTTGGGATAATATAACATTTATGGTTTTAACGTGCATTATAACAGTTGTGACGGTTTACAAAATTTTATGATTTTAAGAAAAAAATGGTTTTACATGCAGGAAAACGTAATTTACAGTTTTAATATACAATATAATTTTTCAATTGTAATGAAAAATCTTTTAAAAAAAAAGTTCTGAAATTTTTAATTTTATAATTTTTATGACAAAACATAATTTTCTCAAAAGTAATTAATGGTATATAAAATATTTTTACTTATTATAATTATCATAATTTTACTTATTTAATTGAATGATACTTATATTTAATATTATATTGAATGATATTTAATTTTCAACTGGTTCCAGCAACAAACTTTGATTGTCATCAAAGACCACGTTCACAACATCCCCTAAATAGAAGTTTTTCTTGTTGTAGACTCGGTATGCCATGTAATTGGTCGAGTAACCAAAAAATATGCCTTTGTCACTCTTAGAATCAAACTTACTGTTGATCTTTTTCATTTAGTATATAAGATATACACTCAAAAATATGAAAGTAGTTTAGGTTTGGCGGTTTCCTTTCTACAGTTCATAGGGAGTCATTTTGGTTCATGGTCTTACATACACGCGATTTATGATGTAACAAGCAGTTTTGATAGCTTCAGCCTAGAATCGAATAGGAACGTTGTTGCCATGTAACATAGCTCTAGCCATTTCCTGGAATGTTCGATTCTTCCTCTCTACCACACAATTCTGTTGAGGAGTGCGTGGTGCTGAGTATTGATGGCTGATTCCTTGCTCCTGACAGAATTTATCAAACGCCTCATTCTGAAACTCACATCCATGATCACTCCTAATCTGACGGATTCCTCCCTTTTCTGAGAGTAGTTGTAAGGCAAGAATTTGAAAGCTTTTGAGAGCATCTTACTTTTCTCTGAGAAACATCACCCATGTATATTGAGAGTAATCATCAACGAGTTCAAAAATATATCGTTGGCCTGTAATGCTCTCAGTTTGCACATGTCCTATGAGATCCATGTGTACCAGCTCAAGAAGTTGTTTAGCTATGATGTCAGGAATCTGCTTATGTTCAATCTTTACTTGCTTTTCTTTTCAGCATGCATCACAAACAAGTTCAGTCAATATTTCTAGTTTAGGAACACCTCTCAGAACACCATTATTCACTATTCTGTTCAATCCATGGGTACTCATGTGTTCCAACTTTCTGTGACAGATATCAAACTGTGATTTGACGGTCAACATATACTGATTAGTCGCATTTCACATATATCAGTTGCTTCCTCACCTGATCCCTTGAAGCTTCATTTGTCTGTGCTCATCCAGTGCCTTGCAGTCAACTTTTGTGAAAATAATTGTTAGTCCTTCATCACATAGGTGACTTATACTGATCAGATTAGCCTTCAGTCCTTCTACCAAGTAAACGTTAATCAGTCGTGGTTGTTCCAAGTTATCAGTGCGACCAACTTCCTGTATCTTGCCTTGCTTACCATCACCAAAGGTTACTCTACCTCCTTTCATAGAAGCTATTTGAGGCAGAATCTTTCGATTTTCCATCATGTGTCGTGAAAATTCGCTGTCAAAATACCAGTCATCTGAGTTTCCTCCTTCATTTGATGTGTAAGCAACATTTGCATTTTCTATTTGCTTGTCATAACTGTCTTTCACCAATGGCTTCTTATACATGGAAAAGATGTCACTCTTGGCTTCCATGCTTTCCCAAACTTGTATTTTTCTAGGAAATATCTTCTAGTTCTCCATGCTCGCCTAATCTTGTTAACCCACTGATAACATGTCTCCTGCCGATGACCTGGTCTTCCGCATACCCAACACTTATTGACTACTGAAGCTTTATGGTTGTCAGTCTGTATTCCTTCTTGTGAGATTTTCTTATCCACGTTACTCAACCCTTGTTTCAGAACCACATTATGTGATGTTTTATCCCCAGTTCCTTCTGAGGTTTCTTTGATTGACAATCTTTCCATCTTTAGAATATTAATTTGAGTTTTTAATACTATTTTGTCTTTCAATAATCTGTGGTTTTCATTACTCAGCCTTAACAAGTTATCATACAGTTTCTGATACTTGTCATCTTTCATCCTGGTCTTAGAGTTGTCTTCTTTAGTCATTTCTGATTTATCCAATGTCTTTCCCAAAATCTCAACATGTATTCGATTTTAAGTATCGCAGAGATTGGCTGCTTTAATACCAATTGTAGGAACTAGAATATAGATATGCTTAAAACAATCAATTTAACGGGAACTCTTATTACAAATCAGTTGAACCAGTTCTACAAATCTTGTTCAATCAGATTTATGAGACTACATATACGTGTATCTCTATTGACCAATTTTTAACTATCCTTGAGACTCAAACCAACATCCCCCTCTTGACCTCTAAGTTATAAACATGTAATACTCTAAAACCTTTTTCTTCTTTTTGACGGCTAGTCCCTCTTGCTTCTTCAAAATACCTAACATACTCTTGATATCTCATGTCCTTTAAATACTTCTCATTTCTCGTGGTTCTCAAATATCGATTTTTCTTAATCTGCAAAAATCTCAACAATTTTTATGAACGTCCAAAAAACTTAAGCTTACATGAATTAAGCTTATATGAAGAGCATCCATTTACAATTCAATCCTCGGTACCTGTGGATCAATGCAACAACAACAGTGGACTTATCATTAGTATGTTAAGATTTATATGCCGACATGGAAAAAACACTGAAAATCAATCAATAAGATTTTGAGTTATCATTAGTATGTTAAGATTTAGCTTTTTGTCAGATAGGAAAAGAGTTACCAGTGAAAATGGTAAATACCATCAAAAATATTTTCTCGTAAGAATCCATCATATCCATAACTAATTAGATTTCATAATGACAGATGAGTTGGAACCTGAACAAATGCATGAATAGTTTTAAGAAATAAGTTCATAATAAATATTAGAGGATACAATATTTTTTTTTGAAATATATTTATGAATTGAAATAAATAAAATTAACAAAATTAATAAGATTTTAACTTACCTAAAATCACTAGGAAATTATTGTTCAATTTAGAGGCATTGTTACAATCTAATATACCAAAAGAATAACATAAATTTAAACCTAGATCATTTGTTTAATTAAGATAATACATCTATAATTATGAAACAATTTAAATTTTATAATGAAATAATATTATCATTTAATTATTTTATAAATATTTATATTTGTGCAATAAGACTATCTACCTAGCACATTAGTATTAGTCGATGTTTTGACAGTTTTAGCAGATATAGAAAAATCAATCACATGCAAGTATGCGATGACTAAAACATTTTTTTTTTATGAGACTAAAAAATCAATCATAAGTTATGACGACTTACTTGCTCAATTGATTTACTGCACACCCTGCAAGTCTGCTATGACGAAAGAATATGTATGAATACAGGCATATTTACAGAAGACTTGCTAAATGCATGATTTGATGGGATTTACAACAAATATGAACAAGTCCACTATGTAAAATTTTAAAAGTGTTCTATGTAAAACATAAGTCTGTTTAAAAAAAAAAAAAAATTTATTGGTCCAGATGGCTGTAGTAGTTGTCTCTTAAAAATGTAAAGACTAATTCAATGTAGGAAAATAAGTTTAATAATAGTTATAGAAAAAAGGTAATGATATCAAATTACGAGGAAAAGACATCATTTAGTTGGTAAATATCCCAATCTTAAACAGTTAAAACACTACTGTAGAAAAAATGACAAAAGCAATGACCATTTCAATTTTAGATTTCTTTAAAAAATGAATTATTTTTTTTGGTGAAATACAAAACTATTTTTTTTTTTTTGAATTTTTATCATATTCAACTTATAATTTTAACTACTTCACGAAAATGTTATTATTTATTTTGAAATATGTTAATTTTAGTCAAACATTTTATCTACTTATTAACAAAAATATCATTGTCTTTAATATAACTAACAACCATTAACATACACTAGAAATCAATTTACACATCTTCTAATCTCATTTTCACACCACCAATCATTTATCTTTAGTATTCTCTCTAATTTCATCTTAGAAACTCAGAAGTTTTGATTTCAAGATAACATTTTCATTAAAGGTATTCAAGTTTGATGATTCCTGGTAAATAATTAGTGAGTACATGTCATTAAAAAAAACTTGGGGTGCTTGGAGAAACTAAATACGAACTCTCACCAAATTTATATATGATATATGAAATTTTCAGATTTGCTTTCCATAGAAAACTTCCCATCTAACAAAAAAATGAGTAGGTTTCCAAAAAAAATTCCGTAAAAACGAGGTTAATTTTAAATTTTATTAAAATTTTGTAAAATTTTGATTTTTCATAAAAGATTTGTAGAGAAGTCTACTGTGAGGAGACTTCTAGAATAATTCTCCGAGAAGACTTGCATAGAAATCTCCTCATATATCATAAAAATTCTCGAAGGTGTCACAAGAAGTCAGCTTATAACAATTTTGCAATTGACAAAAAATAATAATAAAACATTTTCCAAAAGTCTTCTCCAAAAAATCAAATATAGTCAATTGCAAAACTAACATATATAATTTTTTGCAATACTTCAAAGATTTCATGTGACAGTAAGATGATTTCTAAGAAAAAGTCATTTTTTTGCAAACTTTTGATCTAATACAAAATTGACTTGATTATCAGAGAAAACTTCTAGCGAATTGTACTCTAGTAAAATCAAAAATTTATCCAAATATAAAAAAACTAAAAATATATAAAAGAATATTTCTCAAGAAATCTACTAATTGACAAGTTTTCCTAAGAAGTATTCGATCGTTAATTTTTAATTGCAAAAATAACTTAAACATGAAATTTCTAGAGAAGTTTGATGTGAGTAATTTTCTCAAAAAAAATCTTCTCTGTTAATTTTATTAAACTTACATTTTCTCCAAATTTAAAACTAATTTTGAAGATTTTCTTATTTATTTATTTATTTATTTATTTATTTATTTATTTATATTTAACAATTTCAGACCTTTGGAAAGAATTTTATAACTTTATAATGATGAAATTAGCTTTATTTTTTATTTACTTATGTTTTTAGCTAACCAGAGCAAAGAAAAAATATTTTGTTAAAATTTGGGAGGCTGGATATTTAAACTTATGTACATTTTTTGTGTCTTGAACTTATGTGATATTAAAAGTGTGATATGTTTGAAATTTTTTATATTGAACTTGTACCAAATGTTATTTTATTATAAATTTATGTATAATAGGTATAACTTGTTATCATTATTATCTTCAAAATTATACAAAATTGATAAAAGAACAAATTCATTTTAAGTTGCACAATCATATTCTTAATAAATAATTTACATGAAGAAAATAATTTATTTTACACGCATTTGAAAAAATAAACAAAGTGGATATATCGCTTACAATATTATAAACTATCAAAACAAGAGTCTCTCTATATGTTTTCCACAGTACATCCAATAGCTGAAACTGAAACATGATTAAAATTTTCATTGTCCAAAATATTCAAAGGCATTTTAAATAGAAAATTTATTGGAGAAGTGTACTAATGCATTATACCTTAGCAGAATTCTCGAAGAAGACTCCTAACCTTAAGCGGAAAATTTAATTTTTTTATAAAATTTGACCCTTAATAGAATTCTTCTAATTTTCAGTTAAGTTTTATTAAAAAAAAAATTTCCATTTAAATATTAATTTAGACAAGTTATTTGGTGAAGTTTCCTTTAGAAGTCTGCTAATGAAATCTCCTAATAAAATCTGATATTCTTAGATTTGAAAAACATGCATATCCAGAAATGCTTCACCCACTTAGAGCTAATTCATGTACCAACAACACATAATTAGAAGTTAGACAGTCTTGCACGTAGTACTAGGGTTTAGTCTCTCTATATCATCTACATGGACACATAGTTGCCTGTTTGGTTTTCAGAGTCGTCATAAAGTATGTTATGTTGCCAAAAAAAGAAAAGAAAAACATATATATCAAAAATGTTGAAAATAATTTCAAAACAAAGAACATATAACTTTTAAGTTTAAATAATAATAAGTTAAAACAAGTAATATATATATATATATATATATATATATATACATATTTATTTATTTATTTATAATCTAACACACAAAAACAAACATAGAATTTATATTGTTTGGATCTAAATTTCTACAACTAAAGAATAAAACATATATAATCATAATGAATTTGAATTTATATCTTTATTTGGTTTTAACACATACAAAACAAATAAATATATCAAAAACTTAAAGTTCTATATCTTACTTTCCAGAGAAAAAGATAAACTATGAAAATACACTTGCATGCTAGAGTAATAAGAAAAAAAAATCACATTGAGTTAAATCTATAACTTTATTCAGATTCAATATATAAAAACATAAAAATAGTTGGTAAAAATATTATTTTACCAATTTGGTAATTTGCATAACAGAAATCTGCTAATGCATTACAATTTTACAGAATTCTCTATAAATCTAATGAAGTTTTCTAGTGAATTCCAAAGTCCGGTATATTGTTTTTATATCTAAAAAACTTACATATCCAAAAAATTAAAATAATTTCGAAAAAGAGAAAAACTTCAAAATAAAACTTTTAATGCCTAAATAATAAAAATAAAAAACAATCATATTAGGTTGAATCTATAGTTTTGTTCGAATATAACACACCATACACAAAAAAATTCATATCTAAAATTTATAGAATACATTTTTTAAGAGAGGAAGATGAAAACTATGGAAGAAAAAATTGCCAAAAAAAACAAGATTAAATTGAGAGAAAGACATAAGAAAAAAAGATGAGAAATTGATATAAAGTTTGATGTCAACAAGTTCAAAAAGATTAGAGAAGGGTTAGGGAGTCTTAAGAGAAAAATATTTTATTTTTGTTTTAGCCATTTGAAACAAAAATATATAAATTTTCTTTATATAAAAAACAAAATTTTCAATTACATTAAAAATTTGGTGTAAAAAACTTCTTACGGAGAAGTCTAATAGTGCATTACAGTTTAGTAGATTATTTTAGATGTTAGTAGACTTCTGAAGAAGTCTAATAAAGAAATTTGCTAGGGCATAAATTTTTAGCATACTTCTTAATAAGTCTTCTTTCTCTAAACCATAAAATTTAATAGTTTAACTAGATAAAATAAACATTATATTAAACATAAAATCAAGTTATAAAATGTTTAATATATACAAAACTAAAATTTTATATGTCAAATTTTAATTCTAAAAAATTATTTAAAATTCTAAAGTTTAACTCTAAAAATATCATCATTATTTGAACATTTATTATCAAACCCTAAAATAGACAATCATAACTTACAGTCAATATTCATTCATTTATGTTGAAAACAATTCGATTTATTAAAGCATCTTGTATTTCATAAAAATTGGGGGCAATATAATCCTTACGTAAAAGCTATCTTATCCAACTTTCGGGCATTAAGATCCGTTTCAGCCGCGGATGGCTATCATAAGTGATTCCTAACATATCATAATATTCCCGTTCTTAAAAATCTATACTTTTCCAAACCCAAAAAACGGATGGAATTCTAAAATTACTCCTGGAAGTAAATACTTTTATGCAGACTTCTTCTGCTTGATTTAAATTTTAATTTCTTTATTTTTAATAAATTAATTGTAAAATTAAATACATAAATAGATTTCCCGAAAAGATTCTCGTAGAAGACTTATTGTCTTGAGAAAACTTCTCAAAATTATAACCGTAAAATACTTTACATTTTGGTTTAATAATAAAAAATAATATAGTTTCACTACTTCTTAGATTATTTTTTTCTTTTGATTAAATTTAAGATATAAATTTGTATTCAAATTGGAGTTTCGAGTATTTTTAGCAAATTCCCCTTCAATCTGTGTGTATCTTCTTTATACAAGACACGTTCCAAAGTTATATTCTATGGGAATTGGATGTTAAAATTCAAATCATTGCTTATTGTTATAGGAAAAAAAAAGACACGCTTTCAACATTGAAATTTATTTACCCAAACTAAGTTATTTTGGTCATGGTGAGTAACCAGTAACGGGATTTTTCCACTATATATTTTCAATTTTGGTTGGCAACTGTGAACGTGTCAAGTGTTAAAAACATAACTCTTACCAAAGCTAGTAATATTAGTTTTGCTTAAGGCCGGATCATAAAATAGTGTGGATGATTGATTGGCCATAAATGTATAAATTTTTATGTAATTATTTCTTATATAGCTGTATTTTTTAAAAAATATATATATATTTTAACAATATTTTTTCTACGGTTTATGGAATAAATTTTCAGAAAATAAGAATTCTACAACTGCTTCTATATTTGTTTACTGTAATTTTATAAACTAAATATAACATGATTGCTACGGTTCAACCAATTAAGCCCAAATAGATTTAAACATCATATCAGTTTTTTTAGTCCCATTTTAAGGTGAAAATGATTTTACAATTTTCCTTTTTTAAAAAATAAATTAATAAAAATTAAAGAATTACTATCTAATTGATGCATTTATATGAAAATTAATATTGCATATGTAGAAAAAAAAAATTAATATGTAACTTTTTAAGAAATTACATTTAAAACAGAAAGTAGTTTACTACTTTTTATAGTTGGTTTTGATGTTTAGGAATTTCCATATTTTCATACAAAAAATTACTATTTTATACTATAGATATATAACACAAAACAAAATTTTATTTTTAAATATACTTATTTGTTTTCTAAATATTGCTAACTACTAGACTAATTTTAATTAAACCACTAAATGTTTATGAATTGGTATCTACATCTCCGAAAGTTGAATTAAGCATTCTTTTACTTTTTAAAAGATTTTCTCGAGAATGTATTTCAGTTCCAAATGACTGCTAACATATTGATTTATTATTATGATGGTAAGACTATCGAATATTTCCAATTCAATAATCATTTTGCAATCTAAAGTATATTAGATTCTGAACCATGCGTCTGTATTAATTTTTTATTTTTATTTATAAATTTTAATTTAATATAAAAATGACAATGTGAAGATATATGTGACGAGTGGTTTGACTGTGGTTTAAAAAAATTCTTTGTAAAAGTTAATTTTGTAAATAAGTTGGTTGTATTTGTAAAATTGTTATTACAATTTTTTTTTAAAGAATTTTTTGTTGTAGTTAAAATTGTTGTAGCTGCAAGCTATATGCAGTAGATCATTTAAAATAAAATATGTGAAATATAAGACGTATATATAAACTGATTTTTTTATCAATTAAAATAATTAATATTAATATTTTTTTATAAATTATTAAAGTTTATTGTTAATTAAAATGTGATATGTAAATAATATTTATGTTATTCAAAATATTTCAATAACTTAAAAAACACCCAAAATTAAATTAAAATATATTAAAATATTTTTAATTATGATTATCTAATTTATTTGATATTATAAATAGTTTTTTTATAGATTCTTAGTTTATAAAAGAAAGATGTAGGTTTTTGTCTAAAATACATAAGAAAAAAAAATCTTTGTAATTAAAACTAAAGGTAAAGTATAATTGATAAAAATTAATAGAAACTTGATGTAAGCTTTAATTTTTAAAAATACAGCTACAACATGATTGGTAAAATTTAGAAATTTAAAAATAAATAAAATAAAAGAAGGGAGAAAATTGGCTTTACTTTTAAGAAAACAATTCATAATAAGCTAAAAAAATTTAGAATTTGAAGTTATAAATTGTTGATGAGCTTGAGAGAATTGGGTTATCTCATGTGTCTTGAGATAATGTAATTAAGGATTGTTTTCACGTGTCTTAATTGCTAGACATTATATTTTCTTTAGTTTTTAGTTATAATGTAATTTCTCATTTTAATTACAAACAAAATTTTAATGAATAAATTGATGGATTTTGTAAAAGTTGTACCGATAAAACAATATATTTGTTTAAATAAAATATTTTAGTTAACTAAATCAATAATATGAAAATATTGTGGATAGCATACCGTGGAATACTCTACTTAAATTCTTTTTCAGCAGTTTCTAAATTTTCATTAATAGATAAAATTATTATTTTTTGGTTTTTCCTATTTTATATCATAAAATAATTATATTAATAATTAAATGTTAATTTATATTTTAATACTAGGTGGATGGTCTGCACGGACATTATTTTTTTTGACAATAAAATATTATTTTATTACTCAAATTTGAGGTGATGTAGTTAACTATGTATATGAATTATATTAAAGAAAAAGATAATTGTTGTCATTATTTGAGCTTTTGTCATTCTTTGATTTTTTTTTCTCTATCTCATTTTTATCTTTATCATAAAAGTTTTTTTTATCTCTTCATATATTTTTTTTGTTTATATTTTAGTAGTAATAAGTAAAAACTTTATCGACTTATATGAATCATTTAGAAAAATGAAATGAAATTATATTTATATATATAGCAATAAACATTTTCAGAAATTATAAATGTGTATTTTATATACAGTTATACCACCATTCTTTACGTTTTTTCTATAGACCGGTTGTGGTATTTACCATTCTTTACGTTTTTTCTATAGACCGGTTGTGGTATTTACCACGACCGCTGCTTCCTACCTTCTTTTCAGATTTCTAATATGGTTTATCATTTTTGTCACTCTTTTTCTTCTGTTCCTACTTCTGAGAGATCTTGGATCAATATACTGAGTCTTCTTCCTACTTTACATGCGCCCTATAAGGGACAATGTCCTCCATGATCTTGCATTGGTATTTGGATATCTCTTTATACAATTCCCCATCAGGTAACATACCTCTCTTGAAGGCATAGATAACGGTAGAGGCATTGCATCCTGGGATGAATACTTTCTCCTGGTTGAAGCATTTTATGTAGCTACGCAGTGGCTTAGCACGATGCTGGAGGACTTCGTAGAGGTCGTCGCCTATCTTCTCTAGGTTTTTGCTATTTGCGAACTATTCCACAAACTGGTCGGCCAGGGTTATGAAGGAGCGTATCAATCTGTTTGACAGGTTAATGTACCATTGCAAAGCGGGTCCAGTCAGGGTTGAACCGAAACCATTGGATATTGTTGCTTCCCATAGTTCCTTCTGGATTGATGTAGTAAGCATTTGTTGCTTGTACATAGCCACATGATTTTCTGGATCGCTGGTGCCATCGTACATTCTCATGTTTGGGAAGGAAAACTTCTTTGGAATCTCTATTATTGCGGTCTCGTCTACAAATGGGGTGTCAGTGTAGGAATCATGAGCACTTCTTCGGATTGGGGGAGCGACACCGAGAGACTCTCAATCATTGATTGAAAAACTTCAAACTTCTTTGAGAATATCTGCTTGAGGTAAGGCATCATCGTGGATTTTTTTGTTGCAGCCGCTTCTTGCACCTATTCGTTAGTATCTGAATCGGAGTCATTGTCTTTTGCATGGTTTGATGGGTTTCCTCCGGTAGTGTAAGTCCCGACAGTCGGTTCTTCATTTGGTGGTGGAACCCATAGGGTGACGTTGCCTCCCTCGGTCAGAGTTCCCAAGGGTTGCATGGGTCGATCGCGGGTTCAAAACTTGCACCGCTTCTTGCTCATTGTATGAAGAGCCAAATTTTCTTCTCGAAGAACTAGGTTTTCAGCTTCAATTTGTGAAAAAATTTCCACGCTTTGCTCCAAGAGTTTGGAGTGTTCATTCATCGTCTTCTTCAAGACTTGAACCTCTGAGAGAAGTTCATGATTATCTGCAGAAGCTTTGTTCTCTTGAGCTCTATGTAACTCGGTGACTTGTCTTTTCAAGGCTTCAATATGAGCCTGAAACTCGATTTTGACCGGGGTGGCCTGAAGCTTCTTGTTGTGCTCACTTTACGTCATCGTCACGTAGTCTAGATTATCCCTTCCTTTAGCGCCGAAATGATAGGGTAAGTTTGTGTATGTACTTCGATGGCAGTTCGGAAACGTTTAAGTGAATAAATAAGTAGGAAAAGAGATCAAAAGTATTGTATTATTGATCTTTAGAGCCGGAATACAATATTTGGTGTATAAATCTTAGTTCTACCCGCTTAATTCTAATATTTTGTCGATCACTTGTTCTAGGGTTTGGATCCCCCTTATATAGGTTGTTCATCGGCAATTAGGTTAGAGACTTCCATATTCAGAAATATGAAAATATCTCCTTTAGTAGAAATCTTCCATTTTACCCGGAGGCAGAGATGGAGCTGGATTTGAGCCAGGATTTCTCCAGGCAAGAATCAGAAGGTCGACGTCCTGCTTGGAGCATGAATAATATCTTCATGAACTGTTTATCCCCAACAGTATGCGTCACCGATGGAGAAAGAAAACAAGGTGTGGCGAGTTACATTGATGTCGTTAGATTGATGTACCCATCTGAGTTTGTATGAAGCATGGTGATGCTTGTATTTAAAAGATAGTTTTTGGATGGCGTCAGTGGCTGTAACGTTCTCACAACTACCATAGTCAATGATAAGTTTGCACACTTTACCTTCAGTTTTGCAACTAGAATGAAAGAGGTTATTGTGTTGTTTGGAGTCGTGGCGCCATATATGATCGTCGGTAACATTAAAGAAACACATGTATCATCTTCTTATTCTTCTGGTGTATCATCGACAATATCGTCATATTCGATCTCTATATCATGCCATGAAGAGTCAAGCAACAAACCTCGGCAAATACGTGTTGGACAGGCTGATTGCTGATGCTCGGGTTCTCTGCATTATAAGAAATGGAGGGTATCAATATTTATGAGTCAATAGTTGTTTCTATAGTGGTGCTTTCTGAAGAGATAACACATCTGTTGTAGGCATCCAGAGAGAAGCTTATGATCTTAATGCAGACTTAATAAGAACAACCACTGCATTAGGACCAATTGGTATACGACCAATTTTGTACATCGGTTCAGCAGAGCAGAATTCTCCTTCACCAACAACTACATCTCATGAATCAAACCAATCCACTATTTGTACTCTCACTCCTACTTTGAATTGAACACTCATCTCAGATGTTTCAGGATCACCATTACTTTTCTGAGAGAAATAAAAGAAACTCTTGAATGTCATAAGACCAGTTGACCAAATGTAATGAAAATGATTACCTTCTTTCGAGCTAAGTCTCGGACCATGCTCTTTAACTCTTCAATCTCACTTTGCAAATCAGCAATCTTTGCGTCTCTAGATTGCAGAAATGCTAGCTTAGTAGCCGTAATCCCTCTGCCAACCCCCTTACTCGTCCATGTTTGTCTTTTTCCAAAATTTTGCTCACAACATCTTCCCTTATGTTATCAGCAGCTGATGTATAATCCGTTTATCTATCAAGTGACTGTATTTGTTCCTGATACAAACATTTATACACAAGATAACTCATTGATCATAATCCATTAATTATACACAAGATAACAAGTTCCAAAATTCTTACTATGATCTCAGTAAATTGAGGCTTCACTGGTATACCATCAACATTAATGTGTCCTGCAATCCATATCTTACTCCTACCCACCTTACTTGGGTCTTCACTCTTTTTTCTATGTAAAATACATACATATCTCAATACCATTTTATTCTAACAAGTTGTACAATATATAGATGCTTGAGTACTCTTTTTACCATATCATAAGCTAAGTAAAGCATTCCTTTGTGGCTGGTGGTATGAGGAATTTGTTTTTTCTTTCTCAGCTCTATGTACTTGTTACTTATTATCTACTATATAAATATGGGTGTAATTAAATCTATAAGACATGATATATAAACAAAAAAGTTACTTAATTGTAGATAATTCTCTGAAAGTTGTGGTAGTCTTGCTCCTAACCCAAGAGTTCCATACCTGAATGGATGGGATATTGCTGGGTTTTAAATCTATTCTTCAGCAGCAGTCTTTGCAACACATACTTGTGACACTAGCCTTCACTTCCCAACCCTCCACAAATTTCCCAACTGCTTGAAAATAATAGTTTTCTGAAACTCTTCTTGCAAGTTAAACCTCCCTTACATCAAAATATACAAAAGTCAAACATGTTTGTAATTTCATAGTTGTTCAACAAAACTTAGTTGCATATATATACACTTGAATTTGTTATCACATTGTTTCTCTAGTCACTACATCAAGTTTTCTCCAATCAGAAAGTGTTATTGGAACATGTTTCCTCACATGATCCAAGAAAAGATGATAGTGTTACTGAACTAGGTCCAACATGATCACTAAAGTCAACGAATATAACTGCAATCTTTTCATGAGGATTTTCAGCCATTTTACGCATCTTTTTGGTCCTCTTTTATATTTTTCTTTCACTCCATCCTTTGGTAACTGAATTCCTTCAGTACTAGGAATCTCATCAGTATTAGCATTGCTTACTCCATCTTGTTCCATATTGACAACTTCTTCATTCTCATTGTCATTCGCTTTTTGTACTTTATCACCATCTTCTTTCATATTGACAGCTTCTTTTTCATCCTCCTTTCATTCCTGTCCAGTCAAACAAGCTTCTCCTTCTTTCTCAGAACCTTCTTTATCATTTTCAGACATTGCTTTCTCAGTCTGATCTGCCTCATTGTCATTACCCTTATCTTCTTCCACAAATCTTCTCTTAATGCATCATCTATCATATTACATAATTCAGCATCAACTACTTCATTGGAAGCTGGCAAGTTAACAACTTACGATGTTACATCTTCTACCTCATTAGCTTGAGCAGCCACTTTCTTGTTTCTATCACTTCTTCTCTTAGTTTCAACTAAATTCTTTTTTGGAGAAGCAACTTTCTTTAATGTTGTTTTCTTATTCACATTTAGTGTTGTTGTAGGTGTGGCCTACAAGCCTTGATTACGTCTATTATGACGAGAACCAACTTGTCCTCTTCTTTTTGTCTTTGCCATTTCTGAAACTGATAAACAAAAAACAGATTTAATCAAAATAAAATACTTCCAGCTACATAGTGAAAATCGTGATTCATTACTTACAAAAAAAACATAATAAAACTCAAATTTAATCAAAATCACAAATTTTCACATGCATATTCACACAAACTCATAATCAAAACCTAAATCAAAATTGTTTCTATTCCTTTGTTGATAATAAAGAAAAGATATCAATGAGAAAGAACAAAGAAACTACTTTTGAATGAGAACATACCTTATTGAAGCTTTGATTCGAGAGAACTATCTTGATTTTCTGAGAAACAATAAAGAAAAAGAGGGTTTCGTTTTATGAGAAACAATGAAGAAAGAGTTTAATTGGGATTTAACGGGTGTGTATAATGCATGGTCAAAGATAAACTTAAAGTATTTTGACTAAAATTTAGAGATATTTTTTATTTACGATAGCGTTTAATTTTGGATCTACAATGGTAAGGCGCATACACTTAGCAAATTAACGCGGCTAATAAAATATTTTCTCGCGATAACAAATATACCGTTTTAACTTGACAAACACTATAAAAAAATAAGTGTTGGTATACAATAGCAGAACTATCATAAACACTATAATATGATGCTATTAATACCCACATTTCATGTTGTTTTAATATTACCATCTAGCTTTAATTCAAAAACTAATAAATATATTGAGTAATGATAGAGTCTCTGTAGATTTGATTCTTGAACACTAAAATTTAACCTCTTATATGAGAGAGTATCTTACGGTTAATTTGAGCATATCAAATTTGGCGTCATTGTCGGACACTCTTTCCTATTACCATTAGATTTAGTTTAAAATATAGTCTAAATTTTTATTTATTGTTTACTTATAAACTCTTTCTCTTTTCCTGATTAAAACATGTGTCTGAGGAAAAACACATATTCTGGACAACAAGTGTCGATCCACACTATGCTGGCACCGATCAACACTGTTTGGCATAAGGCAATTATGTCAATTTTAACAATTTCAAATATTGAGAAAATAGTCCTACGAGATCTAGAAGGTCGAGCGTGTAACGCAGCAGGCCACCATTATTTATGAACAGGGGGATGCAATCCCTGTTGGAATAGCTGTTGTTTTGAATGCTGGGTAGGAACGTCACATAACGCAAGGAGAATAAAACATGCATGATCAGTTCTACACTAACAGATATGCGATCCGTCCATCAGTAACTCAGAGGGAAGACTTTGAGCTGAAGCCCAAATATTTCTCTTTAGTAGGTCAGCATCCTTCCATGGTCTTCCTCATGAAAATCCCATGGACCATATCGAAACACTTGAGGACATTGTGTCTAGCATCAAAGTGCATGCAATCTCTGAAGACTACCTATTAGGCAAGCTCTTCCCACACTCTCTTGTTGGAGATGCAACTTACTAGCTGAAACAACTTCAGCCAGGATCTCTGACTTGCTGGAGGGATATCAAGAGTGCTATCCTCAACAATTTTTTAGATGATGCGCAAACCAAGGAGCTGAGAAATAGAATTTATACATTCTCTCAGGGTCCTGCTAAAATTTTTAAGGCTTCATGTGTAAGACTCCGAGATCACCAGCGAGACTACCCACACCATGGTTTTTCCGAGATCCAGCTGCTTAATATTTTCTTTGGAGGTCTCGACTGGGCATACCAAACAGCTTTGGATGCTGCGAGTCAAGGAAAATTTAAAACAAGGAGTCCTGAAGAAGCTACAAGGCTCGTTGAAAATGTAGCGACTACCATTAGTGTCGAGAAGACTAATAATGGGAGGAGGAAGATGACTGAGAATTCGAGTGGAAATCAGATATCTGAGGTGAAAACAACATTAGATTTGACTCATTCTCTTCTAATTGGCAAGAAACAAGTTCAGTTTGCTAATGAGGTTAAGGCCTTTTCATGTGAAGTAGCTGAAAAAAAATTATGTATACCTCATCAATGAGACTGATTTTCATATAATGTTGAGTTTGTCATAAGGAAAGAAAGATTCCTTCATGAAATGTCTGGCACTAAGCCAAGACATCTAATTAAGTTGTTACATTGAGAAGTGGAAGACAACTCACCCCGCATCTGAGAAAAGAACTGAAAAAATCAAACCAAGTGGATGAGTTAGAGGAGTCGCAACCTGACCTCAATGATAAAGAAGCAGAGTCGGAAATTGATGAAAGCATCAATCAACATCAGAAACATTTCAATCGATACCCCACTCATTTAGAACCTCAACAGTCTAAATCTTCAAAAATAGTAGTAGAAAGGGTTTATAAGCCCAAGCCTCTCCCCCCTCCCCCAAAAACGCAAAGAAAGCCAAATAAGAGTTGGATAATGCCACATGTAGAAAAGCCTTCGACAAGATCATTTTTGAGATACCTCTCGTTGACGCCATCAGGATCTCTACTACAATCAAGAAGTACGTGAAGCAGATGGTAACACAGGTATTTGAAACCTCCGAACAGAGGGTGGTGATGGTCTCCGAGCAAGCTGGTGCTTTTACTCATGAGAGAACCCCCAGTTAAACTTCTAGATCCCAATAGCTTTTTCTTGGATTACAACATCTACACTGAGAGATTTCAGAGATCCCTTTTTGACCTAGGCTCTAGTGTGAACCTAGTGCCTTACTCAGTTGTAATTTCCCTTGGGTTAACACAGTTCAAGCCTACCAAGATCACTCTCGTTCTCGCTGAAAAATCTGTTCAAATCCCAGAAGGTATCCTTGTAGGTGTGCATATGAGGATAAATGAATGTCAAATACCCACAGACTTAGCAGTGTTGAAATATGGACATGAACCTAAGGATCCTCTAATTTGGGGAAGACCATTTTTGGCCACAGCTGATGCAATCATTGACGTGAGGAAAGGGCGTATAGGTCTTAACGTGGATGATCTTTAAATGAAATTTGACGTGGAAAAATTTGGTCAAAAGTCTTATGATCGATGGCCAGACATTCTGTGTGGACCACCTTACTGAAATTTCTGAGGAATCATTTAGAGATATGTACTCTACGGATCCCCTCGAAAGAACTATGACAACTTCTATAGAATACGCATCACATTTAGATGATCGAGCTGTTGAGTATGTCAGGTTGATAGACAGTCGTAAGAGATTATGAAGGTTGATTCGACAAAAGAAATTGAAATTTCAGAGTGTTAATAGACACTATAACAGTATCGCTCGACACCTTCAGAAATTCAGCGACTGGAAATTTGAAAAAGCACCCAAAGTTGAGCTCAAACAACTTCCTCCAGATTTGAAATATGCATACCTTGGTCAGAATTCTTCTTACCATGTTATTGTCAATGGTAATTTAAATAATGCAGAACTCACTTTGCTGCTAAGCATGCTGCGCAAGTATCACAAAGCTCTGGACTATTCTCTTTATGAAATTTCAAGAATCTCTTCGGGCTTGTGCATGCATATATCAACTTGGAGGATGAGTCAAAGTCTTCTATTGAGCATCATAGAAGGCTTAATCTAAACTTGAAAGAGGTTGTCAAGAATGAGATCATGAAACTCCTCGAAGCTAGAATTATCTATCTGATTTCAGACAGCAATTGGGTCAGTCCAGTGCACGTGGTTCTTAAAACCATCTCCAACCCATTTATATTATAAAGATCTCCGGAATATAAGAAAAAATAGAGACTGGATTTTTTCTCCAATGTGTTCATCTATAATAGAGAAATATTATATTTGTCTCTATAAATAGAGGAATGTTAATTTTTTCTCTATATTTAGGGAAAAAAAGCATTCCTCTATTTATATAGAAAAATATAGCATTCCTCTATTACAGAGGTATACATTGAAGAAAAAAAACAATTTCTATTTTTTCTCTATTTTAGATATCTCCATAATAGAGATGGGTTGGAGATGCTCTAAGAAAGAAGGAGTCAGAGCGGTGAAGAATGAGAAGAATGAGTTGATTCCTACAATGACTGTTCCAAGACACAAGATGTGTATTGATTACTTGACGTTGAACGCTACGACAAGTAAGGATCACTTTTCTTTACATTTCACTGATCAGATGCTGGAAAAGCTAGCACATCACCTGTACTATTGCTTCCTAGATGGGTACTCAGGATTCTTTCAGATTCTCATCCATCTAGATGATCAGGAGAAGACCACCTTTACTTGTCCCTATGGTAGTTTTAAATACTGCAAGATGTCTTTTGGACTTTGAAATGCTCATGCCACCTTCCAGAGGTGTATGATGTCTATCTTCAGAGACATGATTGAAAATTTCTTGGAGGTCTTTATGGACGATTTCTCAGTTTATGCGTCTGATTTAGCATCATGCCTAGATAATTTGTGTTAGGTGCTACCTAGATGTGAAGAGAAACACTTAGTTTTGCACTGGAAGAAGTGTTACTTTATGGTCACTAATGGAATTCTTCTGCGACACAAGGTTTCAGCAGCTGGTATTGAGGTATACATGGCCAAGATTGAGGTCATGACAGGACTGGCAGCGCTCAAGAATGTGAAAGATGTAAGTAGCTCTCTGGGGCACATCAATTTCTACATGAGATTCATTAAGGACTTAATGTGTGATGCCAATGATTTTGTTGTGGGAGCTGTAATTGGACAGAAGAAGGACAAAAAGCTTCATGATGTTTACTATGCTAGTAAGACACTTGATGATGCACATATGAATTATGTAACTATTGAGAAAGAGTTGTTGGCTGTTGTGTTCGCTTTTGAAAAGTTTCAACCTTATTTGGTTGGTTCTAAATTGGTTGTGCATATTGATCATGCTGCTCTCAAGTACTTGATGCAAAAGAAAGATGCAACACCAATACCACTCGGATGGATTCTACTTCTTCAGGAGTTTGATATTGAGATCAAAGACAAGAAGGCGGTAAAGAATGGAGTTGCTGACCACCTTTCACGGATCATAAATGAAGATGATGTTCCCATAGATGTTTTCCTACCTATTGAGAATGTCTACATGATGGAAACTTCAAGTTTGCCTAGTTCAAACCCGACACACGAAACCAGTATTGAACGAGACACAATGAGTGTCGGTCGCAACCCTACTCGCTCAGAGGCTATACTTTCTGAAACCCTGAAATTGGTGGAAGAGATGGTCTACAAGCCAAAGTTCCCGTACTTAAGGTACCGAAGCATCTAAAAAGGCCTATTAATGCACTGGAGCTGGCTGTTTTCCGCAAGCCAGTGAAGAAAATACATAAAGACGTCTCCTTTGAAGATGCTTACGAAGGCCATCAGTTGATTAACTTCTTTAGGAACTCCAGAGAGACTAAGGAAGAGGTTAAGGCACTGTATGATGAAGTTAGAAGTGTGCCTCCTAAGGTCAAGAAACTAACAAGACTCAAAGACCCTGGGAAGTTTGTGGTCCCATGCACTATTTCAGGAGTTGAATTTTCTAATGCCCTTTGCAATATTGGATCTTCAATTAGCAGCATGTCTAAAGACATCTCTAATAAATTAGGTCTTGTTACATGAGATTCTATGGTCGCTCTGACTTTCGCAGACTACTCCACAAAAATTCAACAAGGTGTTGTCACAGATCTAGGAGTGAGAATTAGGAATTGCATTGTACCTGAAGACTTTCAAGTGTTGGAGTTGGGAAATTCACATATAGCAGGTGACTACAGCAGGTGCAGTAGTTGACATGGTTGAGAAAAAGGTGTCTTTCACACACATTGATAAGAATATCTATTACAAAGCTGTATCAGAAAACATAAGTATACATCTAGCTTCCTGGAATGGTGTCTCTGAAATTGTTTCAGTTGATGGAGTGGTTCCTCGGAAAAATTCAAGTGATGTGAAAAGTTTCCACTCACTATGGTGTCGAACGACACCACCCCATTATCGGTCAACACCCCTCTGATATCACAAAACGCATGGACTAAACTGCCTAAATATGGGGGAAAGAGGAAATGTAAGAAGAAGAATAGCAAATGGATCAAAAGTGGTCCTCAGTTGGTATTGGTTCCTCAGTTGGTATTGGTTCCTCAGAGCTTCTCAGATAATTTCATAGAGTACATAGTGCGAAACAGAGGTTTCTCAAAGCCATTCTCTAATGTTCGAGTGTTCTTCACTTCTGAGATGATATAGAGGCTTCTATGAAAGCTTGCATGGGCAGTGTGCTGAATCTGAAGCTGGTGGACATTGAAAATTGTTTTGGAGCAAGTTCCCAATCTCATCCGGACTGAATCTGGTCTCGAAAGTAAAGCTAATGACTGAAATCAAGTGTTGAGTGGGAGGCAACCCACTGATTAGGTAATTTCTTATTCATTCTATAAGAGAAAGAGATCCAAGGAATACGAGTGAATATACCAGCAGCGATCGACAACCTTCCAGTGTCACTCGACAGATCATCACAAGTACCAACTGCCACTTAATTGTGTCATCGACACTCCTATCAAGAAGCATGTATACTCGAGAAAACTTGTTACATTTTTACATATGGTTTAATTATTTCACCAATCTTAGACTATAGAACAATGTGGGAAGTATTTTTTAAGTATGGGGGATATATTACTGATATTGTGTTTTATTTTGAAATTTTACTTTTTATGTGTTTTATTGAGTTTTAAGAGTCAAGAAGTGGATGATGAACTTTTTCAATTTTTACTTATTATCTAACTACTCTTTAGCACCATTCTTTGAGGCTATTGAGTGTACTGAATAGAAACACCAAAGGTTATCACATGCCAATAACATCCATGCTAGATGAGAAAGTTTGAAGGAACCAAAGCTGACTTCCAACCTCAATCAACTTAACTTGCTTGTTTTGGGGCTTAGTATATATTGGACCGGATTCTTCCTGCAAGTCTGGAAGGTAAAAGTTTGTGTGTTATGGTTCTCCTCTCACCTCTCTTCGGTCTCTAGAAAAGAAAATATTGAGATGATTTCCTGAGATGCATATGGTTAGGAAAATTTCCTATGACCCCACTATTCTAATTCAGAGGAATGATCACACACTGTTGGAAGCAAGGGTTATAAACATTTCTTATGATCTCACTATTGATCTACACTTTGCCAAATAAAGAAAAAGAAAGAAGATGAACAAGACAGAATGCAGCACCGTCACTGCTCATTGGAAAAATAAAGATGCAGTGAAAAGAGAAGAGACGAAGGGATCAGAAAAGACTACATGTTGGTCCATGTACTTACTTGAGTTGAATCTATGTGTTCTTTGATCAATACTCCTTAGATTTACAGTACATAGTTATTTTCAGAAATGAAGTCAGTAGAGGGGTATGTCAGGCGGCATCAGTTGAGTTATAGGCTTGATGGTTTGGTTGCAAAGCTAAGGTTTAGTACATGGAAGTGCCTTTGATGTTGGCACCAATATGATGTGGCTGCAACATTGCAAAGGTGAAGGTAGTAGTTTAAAAAAAATTGTGTGAGTCCCTGCTATTTTCAAACCTCTTTTACAGGTTCATTATATGTTTTGCTTCAAGCCAAGCAAAAGATAATTCTGGACGAGTTGATATACCATGTTTTTACCATTTTTAAGACCATGGTATAGTTCTTTTATCGAGTCTATTATATGTTGTTGGAGTATATTTTAGAGTATTTTCAGGTTCAGATGCGTTTTGGAAAACTTTGTAGATTATGGAGCTTTTTGAGGTAAAAAACTGCAAAGACGCGTCATAAGTTTAGATATGGTTGGAGACCTTCCTACAGTGAGATTGAACTCATATTTTGAGATTTTAGTTATATTTTCAATGCCACCGGTTTGAGGTCCATCTGAGGGTTAGATCTAAAGTTACGATCGTTTTATTGAAGAGCAGTCCATCTGACTCGCAAGAGGAAGCAATTGAGAATTAACTAGTGTCGACCGACACCACCACTGGAGTGTCGATGGTCACTTCTCTAAATCAGACCCCACGAGTTTAATGAAGATCCAATAATTGCAGTTTGGCCCAGAAGTTTCCCTTATTTACAAAAGATCTCATAAAATGTTCTAAACCCTATATTATGTTTGTAAGCCATTGATGACGGCTATGTTTCATATATTATAGAGGAGAGAGATTAGGATTGGAGATAGAGATATGAACACTTTCAAAGAAGATTTTGAACTTCCTTTATTTCTGACTCTATTTATCTATGTAGTTTATTCAGATTTCAATTATGTTCTTCATGATTATGTATGGGTAATTCCATTGTTAGACTTAGGGTTCATCAAAGACTGCTTTATAGATTGTTAAACTGTAATAGTGTTAGGGAAATCAATAGGTTTTTTATCTAGTTGATCTTAATGCTATGTTCAGGATTGATCACCTTAAACTTAGATCCTAGGATAATTGGCACAAGTGAAAGCATGGTTTATTACCTGAATTGAAACTTAGGTGAACTAAATGACTAGGTATATATGAGAGTATACCTAAGTGGTTAGAGAACTTATCAAACCTGCTCGCTAAAGCTTGTTTGAAGGTGGTATCAATCGATACTCCAAAGGTATCGATCGACGGTCCTTGGATTAGAATACGAGAGTAAAAGTCCTTGGTTTAAACATTAGATAATCTTGCAGTGAGAGTTGCTTGATTATATATTGAGTTTGAGTTCAACAGTCTTTAATGGTTTCCTGATAGTTAAAATAGGTTGCATTCATAAAGAATCTAAGAGTTCCCAAAATTCCAACCCTTCGTCATCTTGATAACTTACAAAACAATTATAATTTATTAATTCTTGAATTTAAATATTACCATCTATCTTTAATTCAAAAATTAAAAAATCTATTGAGTAATCATAAAAGTCATTGTGGATTTGATCCTTAAATACTAAAAAAGAACACCTTATTTGAGAGAGTAGCTTAAGGTTAATTTGAGCATATCACTCTGCAACTTGCACTCCATACAAAAACGGAACAATCCAACATTCAAAGCGTTTACTAAGTTATTCATAGTTAGACAATCAAACAGTTAAAGTTTTACTAAGGTGAACACACTTATACTATCCAAATCAGTTCGCCCACATTTTGCAGGGAAAGCGTTAGATCTTAAGTGTATGCTTGGATTGTAAACTCAATGATCAAGGGGAGAGTGAAGAAGTATTGCTGATCGGGTTTTGAGCAACCTGCTGGGACAAGATGAACTACAGCTTAAGGGTTTGGTTGAAGCAGATATATGTGGGCATTATGAGTACATATGCTGTACACAGTATGTGATACAGAGGCGCATATGAGTCCTGAGAACATGTGCGATCAAGTGATGGTGTTGACTACAAGAAGCGTGTGGAACGCAGGGTCAATTGTTAGAATTGTGAGTGACATGAATTGCCATGACGTTAAATGGTACACATTCGTTTATAAGTTCATGTGGCAATAGATGAGTATTAAAGGAAAAGAGTCACGTGGGTTTCAAGATATTAGAAGAGACATGTGGACTTTATTGCTAAGGAAAGTCTAACTAATAAAAAAAGATTAGTGGGCTTAATGAGCTTAGGATTTTACTCGATTGGAGTATAAAAAGAACGAGGCGGTGACATGAAGAGGTTATGCGCCTAGGTTCTATTGAAGATGCACATGGATGTGTGTGGTGTCGTCCCACTAGACAGTTGAGTGATATGTCAGTGGTTTTGTTATAGATAACTATAGTCGTCAGAGAAGACAATGAGCAGTAGTTGCTCTTCATTTTAAATCTAGTCAAGAGTGTTAGGCACGGGTGTGTGCTGGTACCATAGAGCAACATCGTTTTTGTTCTTTTCTAGTAAACGAGTTCTAGACGTGGTCCCAGAGATATATGAAACAAACTCCATTAAAAATGTCTCTTTGTTCTTTACTTTAAGATCATACAAAATCACACATAACATCGTACTCGAACATTTAAGTTTAGCCACATATCCTGTTCGCCTACTTATTCAACTTGAATTAACTCCTACCACTTCAACTACATACCATTGCATTTGAGGCCTCCGTTTCATGTTCATGAACTGACTCTGTTTCTTTGGAATCCTTGGAGTGTTCTATTTCATCTTCTTGCCTTTCTTCTTCTTCTTCTTCTTCAACCCCTTGTGGACCTTTTTCTTATGGATCCTGTTCTTCTACATCTTTGGGTGATACTAGCGGTAAAAAAAATTTCTATGGAGGTTTTGATGGTGTCTGGGTTAGGGTTCACTCCAGTTCCTTCGGGAGGTATTGTGTTTGCTCCAGATCATGTTTCGTGCGTTTCTACTACATCCAAAGGGACTGATGCGTTTTTGTACACCTTTTCCGATCCTTGTTCACATTATGCATGTTTGATTGTGTCAGTTTCTGGGATTTTTTTGCATTTTGATGGTGATAACGAGAGATTGATAACGGTTGATTGAAAGAAATTGGATGACTAAGACAAACCTAAAGACACTTGATCGATTTTCAGTTTTAGAGAACGGGTAAGAACTGAATTTGTGTTTAGCATGTATACTTGGATACTATGATTGATAAAGTTGTAATTAGTTAGGTTTGCTTTGGTTTCTTTGTCTTTTAATAATTTTCTAACTAAAATAAAGAAAATAAAAACTAGAAAAAGAGAGAAGTATATGTGAATACTCTTTTGGCAATAAGAGCTTATCAGACTTTGATCAATCTTTATTTTGCCACCGAAATGAATCACCCTAAAATCAGAAAATCACAAGATCCACAAACAGAGCTTGACTCAAATCAACCCTCTCATGATTCAACCCTCTATCTCGTCCATGATGAAATCTTTGTCGACAGTGCTTGACTCGAGTCAGGGTCGAGCAACGAACATAGATGGCGAGTGACAAATAGAGATGGCGGAGAAGCGCTGGTGGCAAAATGGAATATGGAGGAGCTATGTGTACTAGAGCCAGTGGTATGGCGGAGCAACGGAGAAGACAGAGGAAGAGGACGAGAGCAGCGAAAAATCCCAAACTTCTCTCCCTTAGTTACTGAAATTGAGAAGACAGAGGAAGAGGACCACAGTTGTGGCAGATCCCGAGATTCTCTACCTGCGTCTCCGGTCATGCTCTTCGCTGCTGCCGCTGCTTGCCTCGCCGGCTTTGACAGGAAAGAACATGATGCAGCTGAGAAGATTAGGTTTAGTTTTTTTGTTTGGTTTATGTTATTTCTTAAAAAAAAAAATTGTTTGGTTTATGTTATTTCTCAAAAAAAATTGTTTGGTTTGGTTATGTAAATCGATTTTAATTTGTCAATCAATTTTAATTTGTAAATCTGTTTTTAAACAGACTTCAATATATATAAATATTTAATATTTGATATATACTTTTATAAACTGATTCCATTTATAAATTAAACTTATTTTATTTGTAGTTTTTTAAAGCAATGAATTAGCTATGATTTTATATCAGGATGATTTTAGCCTTAAAATATTTCATGACAAAGCGTAATTTTTTTATCTACAAAAAAAATTGTGGCAAAATCATGAATTTTCAGTTATAATTATACATAATTTGAAATGACTATGAATATATAACCACATTTAAATATTATTATCAAATAAAAGGTTTATATGAACAAAATAGTTGAAACTTTTGCATGGATCTTGCAGTATATTTAGAAGATAAGAACCAAAAAGTGTTTAATCAGAAGGATGTATCTCTTATAGACCCTCTCCAAATAATTTTGGTAGAAGCGGAATGTTGGAGAAAAATAAACTTTAGAGTTGACGACAAGGAAGATGATTTACCATCAGCCTTGAGTGCTAGTTCGATCCCTCCCCCATTAAGTTCCAGTCTCTTTATTCCAAATTGATGTCTCATAGGTCTATCATGATAAGGTTAATGGATTCAGGTGGATGTAATGGGATCATAAGGGAGTTCAACGGCTTAGACTAAAAAAATGTTATTAAAGTATTTTGATTCTACATACAAAGATGGAAAGACTATTTTGGACAATGTCATGCTTACATGAGCTTTTAGTGACCACGATTCACGTGGAAACAAATTGTTCTGATGTGGTGGACATGACTGCCAAACGAACCGACTGGCTGGCCTTTGCCTTCGAATAAGTTTTATTATGCTTTTTACGCTTATATCTCCAGGACCAGGAACATGCAGACAAGAAGCAAGAAGCAATGACACTTTTTTTACTTATGTAGATCACACTTGGCCGAACCAAGCGTTCTTGTAGAACAATTTAAACTCGACCCTACTTGATTTGTTAATATGGAGTTAATATGGATATTAATAAAAGAAAAAAAGAAATTATCGAGACAACCAAAATATTATCTTATATACAATATTATTTTAGATACACGAATTCAAAGTAAAAAGTAAAAACCAATATTATACATAATCATTTTAAAAAGAGATAAACGCTTTTAAATTTAACGAATAAAAAGTAAAATAAATTTAGAGTGTAGTATTAATTAAAAGAAAGAAAAACAAAAAAGGAGAGGAAGAAGATGAACATAGAGAAGATCGCCTAAGATCCAACCATTAAATTCCAAAACATGGCGGCTTATAGCATTGAAGGCATAACTGTTACTACACGTACCCTCCTTCTCTCTTTAACGTACGTGTCCTCTCAAATCGGGTCCTATCTTCCATGCGAATCCGTTCCTCATTCTTCTCTATCTTCCTCCTCTCCTCTTCTCCTTCTCCTTCCTCCTTCTTC